>JAODAL010037655.1:0-40144 GCA_025379985.1 Phyllomedusa bahiana
GTAGCTTTTCGTTTGACATTCTAAAGGAGACATGATGGAAGCCAAAAGAAAGCACATCATTTATCAAACAGCTAAATCCATAGCAAGATCCCATCCACCAAGTAGCAGTACAGTAGAAAGGTTAATTGGGACCCCGAAAATAAAAATCCAGAATGCCATGACAGAGCTTGGAAAACCATGGCCCGAGTGTCCCCCATTAGGCTTGTTCTCTATCAGACATACACCAAATATGAAAACGGGTCTCAGTCCATATGAGGTACTTTTTGGGTCAGTCGCCAGGCTAGGATTGTACTTCCCACAACAACTCCAGATGTAGCATAGTGGCTTGACTTTTTATGTGTTAGGCCTTACAAAACGTTAAACTATTATACATTCTTGAGTTTCTGCTTCCCTTCCAGATCCTGATTCCACTGTGGGCACTCAGAGCTTGGAGCCAGAAGACTGGGTGGTCACTAAAAGACACTTAAGGAGAGCACTGGAACCATGGTTTGCTGGGGCTTACCAAGTACTCCTGACCTCACACACCACTATATAGTTGAATGGAAAGCCAAACTGGATCCAAGCCCCTCACTGCAAGAAAGTAATTTTCCCAGGAGCTTCTACGTGTGAAGCCAAAGTCACCACTCCTGATACTGAGAATGGAGAAGATAAACAAAAAAAGTCTGGAATAAATTTATTATGTATTGTGTTCTCGGGATTGCACCCCTGGGACAAAACAAGATTGCCAGTATAAGAGACTCAACCCATCTTTCTTTGGCAAAAACTTTAAAAAGAAGAAAAAATTCTCTTGAATATTTTCCTTTGCTTTGGAAAAGTCTTACCGTTAAACCATGGACTAACCCCTCCCCCCCCAGAGTAAAGAGAACATTGTAACCATTCAGCCCCGTCACATTTCCCATTTGTTTCCTGAACCCATAGTCCTGGCAACCCACAATGAACAGAACTGCAACATGAACTAATTTCAGCTAACTTACCTGAATGATTTTGATTTGCTGAAAATAATTTCCTTTTCTTTGAAATACTTTTTGAAATTACCACTTAATTACTTTCATATAGAATAAGGACAATATGAGAGCCATAATGTATTTCTTTTACATGTTGTTACATCAGTGCCAGGATTGTGAAGAGTTGGGGAAAAGATCACAAAGGCATAGGTTACTGAGAATTCCTGGATCCCAGTTCTATGGTACAATTCTTTTCCCCATTAGCTATTTTCATGATTGATATCTGTGTGCTATATGAATGTGACGAATGGAGTCACATATCTGTGGGACTCCAGGTTATTATGGGAAATCTGATTGTGGCTCCTGGTGGGATGTAGGATGAAATACAAGAGAGAAATTGGGGTATAATACAAAAGAAGGCCCAAGTTCAGGTTGATAAAAATAGTGAATGTCTGTTAAGCCGCATGACGCATAGAAAATCTGTAGATAGACGAGCATATTGCAGATCAGGTGATTGTTTACCATACTTTCTAATAATAAGAAACCCATCACCTGGACATGCTGGGTTATATATTGGGGATGTATTCATCAACTGGAAATTCTAAACTGGGAAGGTTTCATTTTAGAGAAGTAGAGATGAAACATATCCTAGTTATAAGACACAAAAGTTCAATAGATATGCAAAATCTTTCCCTTTGGTAACCCTAACAATGACAGAGATTACAAGTGAGGTAGTATTACATCTGGCCTATGAAGACAAATAACAAATGGTTAAGAGGGGTGAAATTTATAGCAGAAACAAAATAAATCTGATTGTACTGCATGTTCAGCAGCAAAACCTCTTTTAGGGAACTGTACGTTTCCCTTTACAAAAGGACGATACAACCTGCACTCTTTTTCCTTTATATGTTTCCGTTGCATGGCTTAAATAATTCTGCATGTGAACAACTAGAGTATTCAAACTTCAAAAAGTACTTAGGCACTATAGATCCCAGCTATGTGTATGGGCTGACACTATATAAGGAGTCAGCCTAGGATCCGGTTTACGCTTGAGAAAGGGGGCGTGCCTTCCCCTGAAACATTGCGAGCATGGCACAATGAAAGTTACAGCCAGGAAGGTTGCTCAGCCCTGATGGGATTACTTCGCACGATGCTTTATGGCGATCACACAGTGACTTAAGACTCAGAGACTGAGCGTTGGATTCCAGGTTTTCTATTATCTCATTTGTATATATGAAAAGTTTACCACATGTGGTTTACCAAAATTCTAATTATTAAAGAAATTGCATGAAAGATGAATGAAAAAAATGAAGTAACATTATTATTGCAATAATATATATGTGTTGTCAACTAGAGTATTCATCACTCAACAAATTCCCATTCTACCCACTGGTGTAGTCACTTATCCAGGAGACTACACTTGTTTTTCCAACCATGGAAATAGCACAAATTTTGAAATTTTCACCAAGGTGTATTGTAAACATTTGGTCACTAACAGGCAGTTCTTTTAGTCCTAATTTTCTTTCTTTCTCTCTTACATAATAAGGTCAGATAAGGAGCTGATATCTGGTGGCTTTGTGCAGATAGTAAAATCAGACACAGATTAAGGTTTGAATGGAGAGGAGAATGTACACCTGTAAAAATACTTATGCCTTTCCACATACTTACTCGCTCCGACATTGGAAAAACTGTTATGGAAGACATGTATTCCAGGAAAAAAAAGAACAGCACCTAAGGTATCCCTCAACTAACATGTTTACAAAGTTGCCATTGGGGTGCCACAAGGAGTCCCAGATGAATTTACAGCCTGTAATGAGATATCAGCAGGGTTTGAGTCTATTTTCCCTCAAGTTACCATCAATACAAATGTTGCTTGGATAAACTATCTGTACTATAATGAACAGAGGTTTTATAACTACACTAGGGATGCAGTCAGAGGAACTCAGACCCACTTCATCCATGACTTTCCAAAACAAAATGGCATTGGACATGCTTTTAGCTGAAAAAGTAGGGGATTGTAAACTGAGTAATACAATATGTTGCACATATATATCTAATAATACAACCCCAAAGGAAAGCATTAATAGAGCTTTGAAGAAAATTATATCTCTGCCTGGAGGGAGCCTAACCGTACTGCTGACTTGGGGAGAAGGGGCTGGGGGGGCAGGCCCGGAGAGCTGAGCGGACAATGTTTAGAGTTACAACTGGTTTTAAAGTAAAACGGGTCTGAGCTGTAGCTGTCTTTATTTGGATGACTGATTTCAGAGAGTTTGTCAGAGTAATACTCCAAGACTCCCATAAGGATTCGGGAATGGGGGCATTCAGTGGACCCAGAGAGTTCGCCAGCTGGATTTGCCCTCTTCGTGTCAGAGAAACATCCAAACAAAACACCTCTATTTTCACATGTACTGCTCGTGTTAACATCGAGCAAAGGTTCACACCATTAGTAAAACATAGTACATTAATGACAATTTTTTTTCAAAGATATTAATGAAATCATCCAATGTTTTAATATCTATGCTAGCTTCATATGATAATTTTTTTTACACTCTGGAATGCTTAATAAAGAGATTTTAAAGAAAATGATATCTCTTACTAACGAACTAGCTGAGAATGCTGAAAAAAATTACCCATTTTCTATCTGGTTGAGAGAGTTGTTTGGAAGACGGGGGACATCACAAATGTATTCATAGCTCTTGGAGTTATTTAAGCTGTTATGAGATTTTGTTATTTACCTCTACCGGGCAGTATAATCACTAAGGGGCCGTTCACACGGCACAGGACAAATACCGGCCGGTTTGCCGGCCGGTATTTGTCCTGTTTTGCGGCCGTCCCCATGGCCGCGGGGGGGACGGCTTTTCTCCGCGATGAGCGGAGAACAGCCCTCCCCCCTCCCATTGAGATGCACATCTTCCGTCCAGAAACCGGACGGAAGATTGTGCAAGTTCAGTGTTTTGCGCCGGTCCGCCGGGCGGAAAACCCGTGCAGTGGGGACTGCTGCACGGGTTTTCCATAGAGCACAATTGTGCTCATTTTCGGCTGGTTTTTTAGGCGGTCTGAAAAACCGCAAACCGGCTGGAAAAACGGCCGGAAACCCGTGCAGTGTGGACATGCCCTAAAACGGTCAACAACTTAGTAACCATAGTTTACATACACTATATAACAAGACACACCTGCATATTTTTCTCACGATCTGACATGAAATCAGAATAAACCTTACCCGTTTTAGGTCAATTAGGATTACCAAAATTATTTATATTTGTCAAATGCCAGAATGAGAGATAGAATTTTCAAGTCATTTTTATTACTTTCTGCAGAATAAAAGTTTACATATACTTGGATTACTATGCCTTTAAACACTTTGGGACAGCATATATGGTGATGTTATGTCTTTGGAAGCTTCTGATTCTGTCTGTAACATCATGGGAAAGTCTAAAGAAATCAACCAAGATATCAGGAAGAGAATTGTGGACTTGCACAAGTCTGGATCATCTTTGGGCAAAAGTTCCAGATACCTGAAGGTTTCTCATTCTTCTGTACAAACAATTATACACAAGTACAAACAAGATGAGAATGTCCAGTCATCATACCGCTCAAGAAGGAGACAGATTCTATGTCTCAGAGATGAACGTGCTTTGGTCCGACATGTGCATATCAACCAAAGAACAAAAGCAGAAGACCTTGTGAAGCTGGTAAGATTGTGTCATTATCCACAGTGAAACGAGTACTGTATCAACATGGGCTGAAAGGCCACTCTGCCAGGAAGAAGCCATTACTCCAAAAGAAACATATAAAAGCCAGAGTACTGTTTGCAAATGCACATAGGAACAAAGACCTACAATTTTGGAGCCATGTGATGAAACTAAAACTGAGCTATTTGGCCATAATGACCATCAATATGTGTGGAGGAGAGAACAGAGAAGCTTGGAAGTCTAAAAACACCATCCCAACTGTAAAACACTGGGGTGGCAGCATCATGTTGTGGGTTTGTTTTCCTGCTGGAGGGACTGGTGTACTTCACAAAATAGATGGCATCATAAGGAAAGAAAATTATGTGGCAATACTGAAGCAACATCTCAAGACATCAGCCAGGAAGTTAAAGCTTGGGCGGGAATTCCAAATGAATGATAACCCGAAGCATACTGCCAGACTGGTTACAAAGTGGCTTAAGGATAACCAAGTCAGTGTTTTAGAGTGGCCATCACAAAGTCCTGATCTGAATCCTATTGAAAATTTATGGGCAAAGATGAAAAGGCAGCTGCGAGCAATGCGACCTACAAACATGGCTTAGTTCCACCACTTCTATCGGGAGGAATGGGCCAAAATTCCTACCAACTATTGTAAGAAGCTTTTGGAAAGATATTCAAAACGTTTGACCCAAGTCATATAGTTTAAGAGCAATGCTACCAAATACTAATGATATGTATGTAAACTTGACTTTGCAAAAAGTAATAAAAATGCCTTAAAAACGCTCTCGTTATTATGTCATTTGGCAAATATAAATAATTTTGGTAATCCTAATTGACCTAAAACGGGTAATGTTTATTCTGATTTCATGTCCGGTAGTGAGAAAAACATGCAGATGTGTATTTCATACAGTGTATGTAAACTTCTGGTTTCAACTGTATTTATGGCTCTTATTTATCTGAGACATTTGGCTAACCTTATTGGTTGGTTTTTGTTCTTCCAATTTCTAATCACTGATAATACACATTTGTTTATATATGTATTGCGACAGAAGATGTATGGTGACTATAACATATATGACACAACATAGAAGATATATGTGTGGTGACGATAACATTCCACACCACTTATTTCCCAGAATCTTCTGGGCCCATCAAGATGTCCACCAAATTCTATAGCTACCCCAACAAACAACCTGCTTGCCTAGTATTTAATAATCAAAACAATTATTAGATAAGCTGTTTTTCTTGTTTTAATCAAAACATTAACCCCTTACCGCCACAGCCAGTTTTGGCCTTCCTGACAAAGCCCCATTTCTAAAATCTAACATGTGTCACTTTATGTGAGAATAACTTTTTAATGCATTTACCTATCCAGATGATTCAGAGATTGTTTTCTTTGGCATATTGTGTCTTAAGTTAGTAAGAAATTTTTATTTGTGAAAAAATTAAAAATATTGTGAGATTTTGGAAAAATGTGCCATTTTCAAACTTCAAAAATGTCTCCATCTAAAAGAGACAATAATACCACACAAAATAGTTCATAAATAGCATCTACCATATGTCTTTTGTATGTTGGCATATTTTTTTCATTTAACATTTTATAGGAAGTTAGGAGGCTTACAAATAGGATTGTAATTTTGTAAAAAAAGTTGTTTTTTTTAGAAACCACTTCAGTTCACATGTAGAATTGAGGTGCCTGTGTGTTAAACACTCACATAAATCACCCCCTTTAAGAAACTATACCCTTTAAGGTATTTAAAACAGCACTTAGAAAATCTGTTAACCCATTAGATGTAAATGTAATTTTTTGCCGATTTTTAATTTTAATCTATTATATCATGGAATTTAGTATACACTACCGTTCAAAAGTTTGTGGTCACCCAGACAATTTTGTGTTTTCCCTAAAAACTCATACTTTTATTTCTCAAATGAGTTGCAAAATGAATAGAAATCTCATCCAGACACTGACAAGGTTAGAAATAATGATTTTTATTTGAAATAATAATTTTCTACTTTGCTCCCTTTGCAGTAATTACAGCATTGCAGACTTTTGGCATTCTAGCTGTTAATTTACTGAAGTAATCTGGAGAAATTTCACCCCATGCTTCCAGAAAGCCCCTCCCACAAGTTGGATTGGCTTGATGGGCACTTTAGGCGTACCATACGGTCAAGCTACTCCCACAACAGCTCAATGGGGTAGAGATCCGGTGACTGCGCTGGCCACTCCATTACAGATAGAATACCAGCTGCCTGCTTCTTCCCTAAATAGTTCTTGCATAATTTGGAGGTGTGCTTTGGGTCATTGTCCTTTTGCAGGATGAAATTGGCTCCAATCAAGCACTGGCATGGCCTTGCAAAATGGAGTAATAGCCTTCCTTATTCAAAATCCCTTTTACCTTGTATAAATTTCCCACTTTACCAGCACCAAAGCAACCCCAGACCATCACATTACCTCCACCATGCTTGACATATGGCGTCAGGCACTCTTCCAGCATCTTTTCAGTTGTTCTGCGTCTCACAAATCTGCGTTTCACAGATTTGTGAGACGCAGAACAACTGAAAAGATGCTGGAAGAGTGCCTGACGCCATATGTCAAGCATGGTGGAGGTAATGCGATGGTCTGGGGTTGCTTTGGTGCTGGTAAAGTGGGAGATTTATACTTCTGTGTGATCCAAACACCTCAAACTTCAATTCGCCTGTCCATAACACTTTTTTCCAATCTTCCTCTGTCCAATGTCTGTATTCTTTAGCCCATATTAATCTTTTCCTTCTATTAGCCAGTCTCAGTTATGGCTTTTTCTTTGCCACTCTGCCCTGAAGGCCAGTATCCCAGAATCACCTCTTCACTGTAGACGTTGACACTGGCGTTTTGCGGGTACTATTTAATGAAGCTGCCAGTTGAGGACCTGTGAGGCATCGATTTCTCAAACTAGAGACTCTAATGTACTTGTCTTGTTGCTCAGTTGTGCAGCGGGGCCTCTCACTTCTCTTTCTACTCTGGTTAGAGCCTGTTTGTGCTCTCCTCTGAAGGGAGTAGTACAATCTTCAGTTTCTTGGAAAATGTCTCACATGGAATAGCCTTCATTTCAAATAACAAGAATAGAAAGTTGAGTTTCACATGAAAGTTCTCTTTTTCTGGCCATTTTGCGAGTTTAATCGAACCAACAAATGTAATGCTCCAGATTCTCAACTAGCTCAAAGGAAGGTCAGTTTTATAGCTTCTCTAATTAGCAAAACTGTTTTCAGCTGTGCTAACAAACTTGCACAAGGGTTTTCAAAGGTGTTCAAAATATCCAATAGCTTTCTTACACAGCAAACACAATGTACAATTAAAACACTGGAGTGATGGTTGTTGGAAATGGGCCTCTATACACCTATGTAGATATTGCATTAACAACCAGACATTTGCAGCTAGAATAGTCATGTACTGCATTAACAATGTATAGAGTGTATTTCTGATTCATTTAATGTTAGCTGCCTTGAAAAAAAACTGCTTTTCTTTCAAAAATAAGGAAATTTCTATGTGACCCCAAACTTTTGAATGGTAGTGTATGTTAACAGAAAAACAACTCAATATACCATATATACTCAAGTATAAGCCGACCCAAATACAAGCCGAGGCACCTACTTTTGCCACAAAAAAACTGGGAAAACTTATTGACTCGAGTATAAGCCGAGGGTGGAAAATGCAGTGGCTACTGGTAAATTTCAAAAATAGAAATGGATACCAATAAAATTACATTACATTGCAGTTATAGGCAGTTTAATGTCCCCCACAATCAGTTTAATGTTCCATAGGCAGGTATATGTCCCCATAGGCAGGTTATAGGCAGGTATATGTCCCCCATAGGCAGGTTATAGGCAGGTATATGTCCCCATAGGCAGGTATATGTCCCCATAGGCAGATAGGCAGGTATATGTCCCCATAGGCAGGTTATAGGCAGGTATATGTCCCTATAGGCAGGTATATGTCCCCATAGGCAGGTACATAGTTAGAAAGGCCGAAAAAAGACGTCCATCCAATTCAGCCTGTTGTGCTAAAGTCATAGGTGTAACTTTAGGGGAGTACGGTGGGGACTGGTCCCCACCCACACTTTTTTCTGGGTGGGGGACGGTCCCCCCACTTTTTCGCCCCTTCAATAAAAAATAATCCATATGAAAGCAGGAGAATACAGTACGTGGGGAGATCAGAGCACAGAGGAGGAAGAAGTTAACCCTTTGCCTCCGATATTTCTGTGCATCTTGGGGGGACAGAGTAGGCAGCAGCCTCAAGTGTCAGTGCAGAGTGAGAGCAGCGTTGATTGGTACAGCAGGAGTCAGCAGGGGCTGCTTCACCAATCAGAACACTGCTCACAATCCAGCGCACTCTGTATCTGGGGCTGTATCTTTCCCTCCCATTGTATAGCACTTCGACTATGCTCAGCCCTCATTAGAGACGAAGAGAAGCTCTTGCCGAATTGCACCAGACTACAGAAGACACGTAAGGAGGGGACAAGGGTGCCAGGCGCTGTGTGTTTATGTGAGTAGAGTATGTACTGTATATGTGAGGTGTGTATATACTGTACAGCCATGTGTCTAGCCATGTCACTTCTTCCCTGCACTTCCCCGCACCGGGGAAAATGAAAGTGAATTGGGCCGACGCCGCAGCATTTTAGAAGTGTGGACTGGCCAGCGCATACTTCTAAAACACCCGGCATATAGCAGAGCACACATTATGCCCCGCTATACGCTGGGTGAACATACCTTAAGGGTACATTCATGCAATGCTGATTCGGAGGCGGATTCAGCGCTGAATCTGCCTCAGAACCAGTGTCCAATCCAACAGGAAACTGATTTACATTATACCCTATGTAAAATCAGTATCGTTGTTTAAATGACACTAATTTTACTCGAGTATTTTCGGCGCGTACTGTCAGCGCCTACACAGAATTCTTTGAGGCATTTTCCGCACTAACAGCACTAAAGGATAGGTGGCACAAATCTGCCTCGGGCAGTCGGGGTCGTTTGCTCATTGGAATTCTGTGTTTGCAAGCGCCGAATTTCCACCAAGCAAACAACACTGACAATGCTGACATTGACAATGTGAGCCCACCCTAAGTGTGTAGTGTGTCTGTGTTCAATATATATATATCACACACACAATTTCTGGGGTACAGTATCTTGTCTAATGTAGTTAGTCTCTGGGGTACAGTGTGTAATTATAACAATCTCTGGGATATGGTGTAATGTAATCTCTGTTGTACAGTGTGCAATGTAATCTCTGGGGTACAGTGAGTAATCTAATATCTGCTGTACAGTGTGCAATGTAATCTCTGGAGTATGGTGTAATATAATCTGGGGTACGGTGTGTAATGTAATCTCTGGGGTACAGTGTGTAATGTAATCTCGGTTATACAGTGTGCAATGTAATCTCTGGGGTATGGTGTAATATAATCTGGGGTATGGTGTGTAATGTAATCTCTGTTGTACATTATGTAATGTAATCTCTGGGGTATGGTGAATAATGCAGTAATATCTGGGGTACGGTGTGTAAACTAATCTCTGGGGTACAGTGAGTAATATAATCTCTGGGGTACAGTGAGTAATGTAATATCTGGGATACGGTGTGTAATGTAATAATCTCTGGGATACAGTGATTAATGTAGTCTCTGGGGTACGGTGTGTAATATACTCTCTGGGGTATGGTGTAATGTAATTTTGGAGTACAGTGAGTAATGTAATTAATTTCTAGGATTCAGTGTGTAATATAATACATTTTTGGGGTACAGTGAATTATATTATTTCTTGAGCACATTGTGCAAGTAATTTGTAAGGTGCAGTTAGTAATGTACTTTATATATGTCTAACAGGGGGAATATAATTAATTTCGTGGGTGCCGTGAGTGCTGTAATCTCTGGTGTATGGTATGCAATAAAATAAATGTTGGGGTACAGTATGTGACATAAGTGATTCCTAGGGGTACAGTGAGATTAGGTTCTTTTATTTTCCTCATTCTGTTGTGTGTATAACAAATTTAATGGAGCACTGATGGGGGATGTGAGGGGTTAAGCGAAATTTGCTGCATTGCACAACATTTTTTATTTCCACATAGAGGGGGAAATATTATAGGTGGGCTGGTACGGTTTCATTACCAGGGCTGCTTTTTAGTCCCAGTCTGGCTCTAAACTTAAAGGGGTTGTCTCACTACATTGATTCATCCTGTTTTCTTGGTTTCACTTTGAATTCAGGGGTGTGTTTACTGGCTTCCACTAGGCTGCAGTAGAAGCCAGGTCTGTAGCTATAGCAACCAGTGCTGGCAGCCTATCAGGATAGATCAAACAGGTCTGTTGCTATAGCAACCAGAGAAGCTGCTGCAGCCCATACAAGAAGGGATATCTCAGAATAGGTAGGACACTGTTAATGGACACATATTGCAAGTGACTTGTTTTTGCAAGATCTTTAACATAAAAAGCAATCCTTGTAGTGAGACATTCCCTTTAATTAATTAGAGAGCCTCTCATAACCTTACAGGTTGCATCAAAAGTGTTTCCCATAAGGACTCTGCCCGGACCCGCTGGGGGAGCTCACAGCACTCCCTCAGACCTCCTAGCTGGGTTAGAGGGTGCCGCTTTACTGCAGGGAGAGGAGGGGAAAGAAGGGAAGGGAGGGGAAGTGATAGGGAAGGCGAGTAAAGGAGGGAAGGTTAGGAAGATAGGGGATGAGAGGGAAAATTGGTCCCCCCCTTTTTGAACCAAAGTTACACCCCTGGCTAAAGTGTTGATCCAGAGAAAGGAAAAAACCCCAATGAGGCAGGAGCCAATTTTCCTCATTTTAGGGAAAAAATCCTTCCCGACTCCAATCTAGCAATCGGAATAATCCCTGGTTCAACGACCCTACTCCAGAATTCTAGTCATTATAACTTGTTATAATATTACGCTCCAGAAATGCATCCAAACCCTTTTTGAACTCTGTTATTAAATTCACCCTGACAAGTTACTCTGGCAGAGAGTTCCACAGTTTCACTGTTCTAACAGTAAAGAATCTCTTTCTATGTTTATGTAGAAACTTTCTTTCCTCAAGACGTAGAGGATGCCCTCTTGTTCTTAATACAGTCCTGGGTATAAATAAATCTGGAGACAGATCTCTACATTGACCTTTAATATATTTATGCATATTTATTATGTCCCCCCGACGCCATCTTTTCTGTAAACTAAATAACCCTAATCTTGCTAATTTTTCTGGGTATTGCAGCCCACCCAGTCCTTTTATTATTTTTTGTTGCCCGCCTTTGTACCTGTTCAAGCTCTACAATGTCTTTCCTGTGCACGGGTGCCCAAACTGTACACAATATTCCATGTGTGGTCTAACCAGTGACTTATATAATGGGAGAATAATGTTCTAATCATATGCATCTATGCCCCTTTTAATACACCCCATAATTCTATTTGCCTTGACAGCTGCTGCCTGAAACTGGCTGCTACAATTACGTTTACTGTCCACTAGGATTCCCAAGTCCTTCTCCATGTCACTTTTACCCAGTGTTTTTCCATTTAACCTGTAATCATGTAATGGATTTTTCCTCCCCATGTGCATTTATCTTTGTTAAACCTCATCTGCAATTTCTCTGCCCAGTCCTCCAACTTACACAGATCCCTTTGTAATAACACATTATCCTCTATTGTGTTGATTACGTTACAGAGCTTAGTATCATCTGCAAAGATCGATATTCTACTGTGCAATCCATGTGTAAGATCATTAAATGAAAATATTAAAAAGAGGATATGGCCCAATACTCCCCCTTGGTACCCCACTAGAAAACGGGATCCATCTGATACGTACCGTTATTCCCATCCTTTGTTTTCTATCACTGACCGTTCTTCCATTGCAACTTTTTCCCCCATTTCCCAAGCATTCTCTTTTTACTTCCCAACCTTTTATGGGGCACGTACAAAGCTTTAGAAAAATCTAGATAAGACCCCCAATGTCCACCCCAAATCCAGTCAAAATGACCTCCTCAAAAACTGATGAAATTATTTTGATAAGACCGATCCTTCAAAACCCATGCGGGAAACAGCGTTATAGGTTTTTTTCGTGAGATAGTTCCAACAGCACTCTGAGAAAACCCTCAAACATTTTACCCCAACAGGGTTAAACTTCTGGCCTATAGTTTCCAGATCACTTTTTGACCCCTTTTTAAATATGGCCCCAACATTTGCTATGCCCCAAAACCCCTTGGGGGACATACCCCGTTATTAGACAGTCCATTAAATATTAAAAATTTGGGGGCCTATCTATGACATTACTTAACCCCCTTTAGGACACGTGGGTGTATGCCTCGGACCTGGGGATTTGTCTTTTTTAATTTTTAAACAGTTGCCTTCTTCTGGGTTAGACAAAAACATTTAAGTTGGAGTTTACCTCATCCCTCTGCCATCAGCAGAAAGGTCACCCTCCCCCTTGGTAAACACAGGGAGAGAAAAAAAAATTTTTTAATGGGTTTTTGCTTTTTTTCTCAGCCATCAACTCTCTCCCTCATTTCTTTTTAAAGGCCAACATTTTCGTTTAATCTTTTTTCTTTTATCAAAATTAAAAAATATTTTGGGGGTTTCTTTTTCTTCTAGGCAATATGTCGTCTCCCAAATTTTTTTTTCCTTTATCATTATTTTACATATTTAAATTTTTTCCCCTTTTAAACTTTTTAGTGCCCCTTTTTCTGCCCCTTCGTTTTTGTAGTTGAAAAGCTTCTTTTTGTTATTTATTTCCTCCTTACATTTTTGTTGACCACATTGGGGTTTTTTTGTTTCTAATTATTTTTTTTAAAAAGGGAAAGTACCTCTCACAGTGGGGCCTAAATGTTTTTAAAAATCTCCCATTTATTAATTTTTTTTGCTATTTTTAAACACCTTGTCCCATCAAAACTGTGTAGGGTTTTTCCCCAAGAAAAAATAAAATTAGCCTTCCTAAAATTCTGTGTGTTTGTGGCTCCTCAACAAAAAACTCTATTGAAAAATAAATGGAGAGACTTCCGGTTTTGGCGCCGACATGCTGTGCAGTGTGAGCAGGGGCGCTGGCGGATACCCCATTACCCGCCCTATAAAACCCACATCAACCCCCCAGAGACGCGCAGGAGGGAGGGGAGGAAGCCGGGGACACAGCTGATCAGGCATGGAGAGATAAAACACCCTCCGCTGTCACCAGCAGCAGCAGTAAGGGACGGAGGGAGGAGGGGCGGAGCATAGCTCACTACAGCTCTCTGGAGCCGCATCTTCAAAGAGATCACTATCAGTGCAGGAGACTGCACAAGGTGACAGGGGAGAGCTCCTACTCCCCCAGCTCAAAATAAGCCCCATAGCCCTTCCCCCCCCTGAAGATTCCCTTTTAGACCACGAGGCAGGCAGTAAAGCCGCTTGGGCAAAAAGGGAAAGGGGGGGGGGTGGAAAATGATCACCATTCTCCTTTTGCTGCCAACCTGCAGGTCTTTACCCCAATTTCCCACTGCCCCAAAGAGGACTAAAAACGTATAAAAAGGCAACACCAAAAGACTGGTCAACCCCCGTCGATAATACGTTTTAAAACATTACATAAGCTACAACCAGGGACCATCAGAGACCTTGGCTAAAATTTGATTCCAAACCCCCGCTTAAAAATCTTTTACCAGTTAACCCCGATCAAAGACCCTTGTCTATATAAAACTATTTAAAGGGGGGGCATTTGGGAAATTAATTTCGGAGAATGGGAAATCCAAGTCAGTTTAAACAAGCGGAAAGGGGCTAAACCTGCCTCCCCCACCCCAGAAGGTGCGCCTTTATCCTAATTGGGATTACAGATTTGGGGGGATCTTACATCCAACACGATCGATCCCCCCAAAATCCCCAAAACCTGACACAATCTGCAGCACTCCACCTCCGGAAAAAATAATTACAAAAAAATTCCCCAAATGAAGTAGCTCGCCAGATCACCCCCGCCTGCAAGAAACCTGGCCCTCACGGGCGCACCAAAGTTTTCCAACAAATTTAGGGGGTAAAATCAAAGGGGTCATGGAGGGGCAGTCCTTTGAAACCCTGGAGTTTAAGGGTTTCAAATCCTTTAGATGGGGCCCCTGACGGGTCTCGGATCCCAGCTCCCAAAAGGTTTTTCTCAGAAAAAACAAACGCCCCTCTGAAAAAAAGAGATCTGGAAAAACCCCCCAGGGGAATAACCCGCCCGGGTACTAGGTCTACCAGAATCTATTTCTCCCGAATAAACGCTCCAAACTGTGAAAAAAGAAAATCCCTGAGCTCCTTAGGTTCTTCCGGTCATCGTTTCAGTGGGGAAAAAGCTCACCCCCACTAAAACCCAAAATTAAAAAAGGGGGGAGGAAAAAACAGGGCGACGTTCCACAAAAGGGGGACCCAAAGCCCCAATAGAACAGACAAACGACAAGTCATCGTCAAATACCCCAACTAATGTGGATAAAACGGAGATCCGGAAGAGGGGTTTTAAAAGGCCTTCCCCCGGCACAAACTTTTGTTCTACCAGGGAACCCAAATTAACCTGGGTCTTTGAGGACTTTCCCGCAAAAGGGGGGAAGGGGGAAAAAGCAAAATTTTCCGGGGGCCCCCATGTTAACTTTTTCAAAGGAAAACCCCGGGAAAAATTTCCCTCTCCCCCCAAAAAACCCAAAAAATGTGCCCCCCTTAAAGGTTTTTCACCAAAAAAATTTTTGGGCCCTTCCCCCCACCAAAAAATTTTTCCAAAAAAGCGGGCCTGCTGAGGGGAACAAATTTTTTTTTGGTTTAAAACCCCAAGCCCCTTTCCCCCCCCTTTAAAAAAAGGGGAAAACTCCCCAAAAAACCCCAGGGAGCCCCCCCCCAAAAGGGACCCCCCCGGATACAAACCCCCCCCGAAAGCTGCAGAGGGTTGGGGGAATGAGGGCTCCCGCATCGGGCCCCCACACTCACCCAAAAAACCCGGGGGCAAGCGTTTAGCTTCTTCTGAGGGCACCCGAGGACATGGTTTCCCCAAAGTTCTAAAAAACCCTATGTTTTTAGGGCATTTAATTTTTAAAAAAAAAAGAAAAAAAAAAAAAAAAAAAGGGAAAAAAATTTTTTTTTTTTTTTTTTTCATAACCAATATTGAAAATGTTTTAGAAAGCGAAAAAAATTTTCAATTGAAACAGCCAAACTCGGGGGGTCTACTTTATCTTGGATTAAAGGGGGAGGATGGGGTTGGGGGGGAATTTTCCCCCTTTGTCCTTCCTCTGGTTTTCCCTCTGAAAGGGGAGCCGGGGGGGGGGGGCAGGGGGGGGGGGGGGCCGGTACCTAACGGGGGATTCCCTTGCGACAATCATTTACTATATCTGACGATTCATTCTTTGCAGGTCTATTGTTAAATTTTAAACGTGCAGAAAATTTTCTGCTATCACAAGTCAGGGTGATAGCCCAAATGCCGCTCAGGGACTAAGGGAATATTTATTTTTTTTTTGTCTATCATTTCAGTTGGAAAAAAGAAACTTCCCAACCCCTAATGGAAGGATTACAATTCGCAATTTTTCCCCTTTCCGGGTACAAAAATAGGGGATGCACTCCCCGCACTTTTTGGTCGATCTGGTTTAAAAGAAATTTCCCGGGTTTTACTTTGTTAAAGTTTGGTTAGTTTTAGGGAGCTTTTAGCTATTTCACTCCCCACAATTGAGGGGCAAAGATTCCCATATGTATTCACCTTAGGGTTTTCCAGGGGAAATTTATTCACCCCCTGCTTAGTCACCAAATTTTCTGGCACAAAAATTAAGATAAAAATTCCTGGAAATAAAGGGGGTTTGATCCCAGAGAAACCATCATGGGCCCGAGACATCTGAAGCGATTAAACTCGATATAGCACTACTAAGGAGACTCACTTAGAGAAGGATACTTCTTAGGTTGAAAAAACTATGGATGGGAAAAGGTATAGGGTTCCCGTGGGAAAAAGGCCGGGGTAATTATACTGATCAAAAAGAATTTAACCTATTCATTAGTGGAACAAACACAGAACTTAGAGGGTAGATTAATTAGGGTAGTCCTATCTGTAGCCAATACCAAGATTGCTATATACAACGCTTATGGGCCCAATAGCGATAACAAGAGCTTTTTCCAAAACTTGACACAACAAGTACTTGTAGACGACATCCCCCTGAAAATTATTGGAGGCGATTTTAATGAAGTCCACAATGTCTTCCACGGGAACAAGTAGAGATAGGAACCTGAGGGAATTATTGAGACACAATGATCTTGTCGATGTTTGGAGAACCTTACACCCCGAAGGAAGGGAATATTCCTTCTACTTTACTCCACATGCAACTTGGTCACGTATTGACTATTTTCTAACATCACACCAGATGTCGACAAGAGTGAGAGCGGCCACAATAGAGGACATAATGATATCATGCCCTATTACCCTGAAAATACGAGACTTTACCCCTCGAGGGACAGAGTACATATGGCGCTTTCCCTCATATCTGTATAACGATGAGGAATTTGGAAATTGTCTTCATAACTGGTGGCTAGACTATCAGAAGACAAATTCTGACCATGAGGGCAACCCCCAACTGTTTTGGGAAGCAGCCAAAGTGGTTCTCCGTGGAAGAATAATGTCATATGTAGCAGCCCAGAAAAAAGTAGTCTCTGCAAAAATAGAGGCTCTTACCCAAGATCTTAGGAGAGCTTATACTTTATATAGAACTCACTCCAACCAAGAAAATCGGGACAAGTGGTTCCACACGAAAAAGGAATTTGAATATTGGTTGACGCAGAGGGAAAGATCAAAAAAATCCCATTGTGATGCACAATTATTTAAATTTGGCAATAAGCCAGGCAGATTACTTACGAATCTAGCCAAAGGACATAGGGCCTTACAATACCCTTACAGATGAGCTAGGAAATCTGAAACATACAGGTAAAGATATCGTGGATATCTTTAAAAAATTCTATTCTAAACTGTATTGCCCATCCAAAACAAGTTCTGGCGAGGCAGAGCAGTGGTTACTCGAGCAAGATTTCCCGACTCTTTCACAGGAAGATAAGGACTGCCTAAATGCCCCTATCACAGACGAAATTATATCCCAGACAGTAAGACGTTTAGCCAACCATAAAGCCCCAGGTCCGGACGGGTACACCGCGGAATTTTTAAAAATACTCCTCCCAGATATTCAGCACACATTAGCGGCACTATATAATTAGATTTTAGAAGGGGAAGGAATTCCTAAATTTAAATTTAAATGAAGCACATATTCGAGTCTTACCCAAACCTGATAGGGACCCCACCATACCAGAATCATATAGGCCCATCTCCCTCATTAACGTAGATCTAAAAATTGTTTCAAAAATAATGGCGGACCGACTCCCTATCCTACTCCCCGAATTAATTTCTGAATATCAAGTCGGATTTGTCAAAAATAGATTCGCAGTGATAAACATCCGTAAGGTATTGACGGTACTGGATGATATCAAAATTCACCCCCAAAAGCACAGGTCTCCAGCCTTATTGTCAATCGATGCGAGAAGGGGTTTGACAATTTTGAGTTGGGATTGGGTGGGGAAAGTACTGACTAGAATGGGATTTGATGGCAGGTTCCACCAGTATATTTGATCATTTTATAGCAACCCATCAGCAAGGATTGCCATTCCGGGATTTTTATCTGACCCCTTTTCACTGTGGAGGGGTATGAGACAGGGGTGCCCATTGTCACCCTTGCTCTTTAATATTGCCATTGAACCATTGGTGAGATACTTAGCCAATAATCTACAAAATTTTGAGGGTATTAGGATTGGAAAACAATTTTTAAAAGTAGCATTATTTGCGGATGACATAATTTTCTTCTGTGCCCAACCGGATAGGAATGTCCCTTTAGTATTAAATGCTCTGACCCAATTCGGAAACAGCTCAGGATTTAAAGTTAATATCAACAAATCTAAACTTTTGGATATTACACCCCCACTGCGAAGTAAAACAGACTCACTACAGCACCTCCCAGTTTCTATAGCCCAACACCATATAAAATATCTAGGAATCAATATAGGTAAAATGCCCAAATTTATTTATGAACTTAATTTCCCCCCTATAGTTAAAAAAAATCTGTGCAGAATTAAATGGGTGGATGCATTTACCGATACCCCTGATAGCACGATGCCATCTTATCAAAATTATAAGTTTCTCCAGGCTCCTGTACCCAGTGCAGACTATACCTCTGCTATTAAAACACACATGTGTGAACAGAGTCAAGTCTGCATTCATAAAATTTATTTGAAGAGAAAAGCGCCCAAGGATTGCAATAGGGAAATTAATGATGCCAAAGGATATGGGAGGCTTAAATTTGCCTGATATCAGAAAATATAATCTGGCATCATTGCTCTGACACGAGCTAGACTGGATCAAGGGAACTTCCTTCTTTTCCAATACGGCTCTAGAAAGAGATTTAATGGCCCCTTGGAAGCTCAATGCACTTTTGCACACTCCATACGCCGCACTCCTTAGGGTAGCACGTCCAAGCTTAATAGCTCCGGACACAATAGGAGCTTGGAAGGCGGCTAGGAAATTATTTAAACTTCCATACCAGTTTAGTGGCTATCTAACATGGGAAGGACATCCAGAATTTATACCGGGACAGAATCAGGCAAGTCTCTTACAATGGAAGGAGAAGGGAGTGCACCAAGCAATCTCGTTAATTCACCAGCAGGAAAGAAGGTTTTTCTCTTTTGGAGAAGTTCAAGGCAAATATGGCATAGCACATACCAAATTCCTGGAATGCAGGCAAATCATAAGTTTTCTGAAGGGAAAAGCTGGGGAGATGGTTAATTTGACTAGAACCACTTTCATTGACTATTTAGTGGGATCTACATCAGCACCCCATACTTTGTCTCAACTGTATGCAGGACTCCGTTGTCCTTCTGAGGATCCGACATCAGGCATCCTATTTAAAAAATGGGAAAGAGATTTCCCAGATGCGGACATAGCCAGGGGGGTCCTAGAAGGGTGGAATCGGGTACAAAAGGCCTTGGAAAATGAGGCATGGAGGGACACCTACTTTAGGCTAGCACACAGAGCCATCTATGGTTTTAATATTCTACCTCACCCATCCTTCCCGGACCGGATTGTGGCATGCCCAAAATGTGCAAAACCTCTCACAGATCTAAAACATGGCATCTGGGCTTGCCCAGACACACAAAGATTTTGGTTTGCACTTGCCCAGATGTTAAGACATAAACTATCACTGAATATCCCAATATCCCCTCAGGCACTTCTGTTCCATTGTCTACCGGAGGGGATGGGTGAGAGGAAAACAAAGAAGAAGATTAAACTCATACACATATTCTTAATGGCAGCCAAAAGATGCCTGTTACAGGAGTGGCTGAAGGCAAAAACCCGTCAATGAGGATGGTGATTCAAATGGTCAGGAAACATATGGTGCTGGATAAAATAGCAATGATTTATAACAAAAAAGCACAAACGGGAAAATTCTTTGAGGTTTGGGAACACTTTATTACAGCATTTATGACGGATGCAGACATTCACTCCTTTATGCAGCCATTCTCCGGACAACGGGGGTAAATTGAAACATCAAATGGCAGGTTCTCTAGGGAGGCTTCAGATAAATAGTTAAAAGAATGAGATCGGAAAGTGAAAAAAGTTGATTTGCGAATTGTTGGAATATTTACTTTTGCATGTGCCTATTCATCTTAGTATGATCAGACTTACAGTTAGCTCCAGTTTTATTTTATTGAAGCCTGTTTTAGTTTGTTTTGGTTTTATAGAGGTCATGATAAAGTCTGTACAGAATTATAGGTCAATATGCCTACTATGTAATATGTCAATTTAAGAAGTTCAGTGACTTGGCTGGTTATAAAATTTACTACTGTTATGTATCAGCTAGTACCTAACTTAATAATAATTATAATCTTTATTTATATAGCGCCAACATATTTCGCAGCACTTTACAATATAGAGGGAATAAGAACAGACAAAGCAGTCATTACATTATAAAAAAGCTACTGACAAATGAGACAACGAGGGTTGTGAGGGCCCTGCTCTCAAGAGCTTAACAATCTATTGGGTGTATGGGGGGAAACAAAGGGGGACAAGTGCATGGTTTAAATGGACCAGCCATGTTTTCATAAATATGGGGTAGTATACATAAAATGTGGATGAACCTGCCACCCAACCATACATCTTATACAGATAATTGCATGGGGGTGCCAAATTGCGGGAAGTGACGAATCTGTGCCCAAATTTTGGGGGGGTTTGACAATTGGGATCTTGAAAGGCTTGCTAAGAAGATGAGTTTTCAGAGCCTTTTAAAAACTGTGAGGGTTTGATGTCCTGATACATGGGGTAACATGTTCCAGAGAACTGGTAAATACGTAAAAAATTTGGACACAGGATGGGGGGTTTCGGTGATGGGGTTGGTATCTTAGATCAGTAGCAGAGCGGAGGAGGGGGTAGGGGGGTAACGAGATAAGGGAGGAGATGTATGGGGGTCAGCACGTGGAGACCTTATGTGTGGTGTGAGTTTATTTGTATTTGTACTGAATGGCACCAGTCCAAACTCCAGGGTAGAGGCATCATATAGGGGCTGGAAAGAAAGACAACCCTGGCTGCTTTTTTCAGGACAGTTTGGCGAGGGGAATTTTTACAGAGAGGAAGACCTCAAGTAGGAGTTACGTAGTCGGAGAGAATGAATAAGAGCAACAATGAAGGTTTGAGTTGTTTCCCCCACAGTGAGAAATGGGACGGATTCTGGAGATGTTCTTTGAGGTGCAGGGGCGGGAGGGGGAAAAGGGATTGGATATAGGGGGTAAAGGTAGATCAAGCAGAAAAACCCCCCCAGCAGCAGGGCCTGCTCCTAGGAGTTTGGGGGTTGCCCACACGGAGAAGAAATAGCAGGGAGGTCGTTAGTAGATGGTGGGATGACTAGAATTTCGGTTTTAGTGAGTTTAGTTGGAGCCCAGAGAGAGGCATATGTCGAGACAGCGGACAGACAACCCACGGGTTTGTTTTTTTGCGGGCGGGAGTGTGTTCGGGGGAAAAATGTTATTTGAGTGTCACCCAGCGTAGAGATGGTATGGAAGCCAAATCACGTGGTTTGTCCAATGGGGCTGGTAGAGGAAAAGAGGAAAGGGACCATAACGATCCCTGAGGGAACCCCGACGAAAGGGAAGGGAGAGGGGGGTAGAACTAGAAAATGAGACACTGAAGGAGCGGCAAGAGGTAGGAAAGAACCAAGAGAGAGCGGTTCCGGAACGATGGCGCGGACATGTTGAGGAGGAGGTGGTGATAAAACAGGTAAAATGTGCGAGAGCCAAAAACGAAATGAGTAGTTATCCTGCTTTTTTGCGTCAGGAGATCATTTGAAATTTTAGAAAGAGCATTTTTCTGTGGAGTGTGGGGTGGGGAAAACGGATTGAAAGGGGGCTAAAAGAATTACGAGAAAAAAAGCGGACAGGCGAGAGAAAACTAAGCGTTCAAGAGTTTGGAATGAAGGGAGGTTGAGATGGTCGGATTTGGCGGCGCAGGAGAGGTCCAGAGAGGGTTTTTAAGAAAGGGAGTTATAAAGGGTTTAAAAAATGGGAAGATCCCGTGGAGAGAGAGAGGTTACGATTGTTGGGGTGAAGAGGACAGCGGGGAGAAATGGACGGGGACAAGGGGGAGGAAGGGGTCACAGAGCAAGTGGTGCGGCAAAAAAGGGAAGCCTGGACCCTTCTTCTGATTTGGGGCAAGGCTGAAGCAGATTTAAAGGGCGTGCGGGGAGGGACAGGATGGGTGTTAATTGGGGAAAGTGATGTGAGTTTTGCCGGATGTTAAAATTTTTTCTTTGAAGTGAGTGGCCCCGGTTTTAACACAAAAGGGCAGTGACCGGGGGCCCAGCTTTTTTGCCTGGGGAGGGGGTGGGAAGGGGAAACAGACGTTTTTTGTTGTGAAAAGTGGAATGAGGGAAGTGAAAAATTTTTGTTTTGGCACCCGGAAGGGCAGTGTGGAGGTCCTGAGCTGAATTTGTAGTGGAGAAAGTCTGCAGGTCTTTGATTTTCCACGACCCAGCGCACCCCGGAACAGCCCTGAGATGGGACTGAGGCTGTGCCAAGGCTGCGGGGTCTGACTCTGTGTGCGGTGTGTGATGGCAATTTCCAGGGTGGGTTTTGAAGTTTCATTGCAATGTTTAACGCCAGGCAGGACAGGAAGAGAGGAGATTTGGGGGCAGTGGGCTGTATGTGTCTGTGAGCCCCCGAGTGCTGATAGACGGAGATTTCGGAATGGGCGCGGGGAGGGTTTTCCAGAGAAGGCTAAAATTGTTGATAGAAAAAAGGAAAGGTAATTTTTCTAGGGTTTAAAAGGGGGTTTTGGGAAGATTAGAAAAATTTACAGAGGGGGACAGAAGACCAGATCAAGAGAGTTCCCCCTCCTTTGATTTGAGATCAGGAAAAATGGAGAGGCCAAGAAAGGGTTAGTGAAAGAAACTTAGAGGGGAAGGAGACATAGGGTAGTCAAGGGATGTTGAAATGCCCATGATGAGGTGGTATTCAGTCAGAGAAATGGAAACCAGGAGCAAAAATGACCAAAAAAGGTGGGGTGAGCCGGGGGTTTGTAAAACAACTGCGACTCTGATGGAAAAAAGGGCCAAAAAAGTCTGAGGGTGTGGACCTCAAAAGGGGGGGAAATGAGTGGGGTACGGGGGAATGACCTGGGAGGAGCAAAGTGGAGCGGAATATGCCAACTCCCCCACCCGGCCCGTCTGTCTGGGGTGTAGGTGAAGTGTAGGCCGCCGTTGTGGGCACAAGGGGTCGGTTCTGATTGCTGGGGCCAAGTTTTGTGAAGAGGAATTGAGGGGGTTAGAAAGGAAAGGGCAGGAACAGTGAGTTTATTAAAGAGGTCGGGCGTTCCCCAAAGCACATTAACGGGAGAGGGGAAAAGACGTCAAAAAAAATTACGCAGGTTATCAGGGGTTTTTGTGGGAGAAAGAGGTGGGATAGCAGTAAAGGAAAGGGGGACCGGGGGGGAGAGAATGTCCCTGCAGCAAAAAGCAGGAGAAAGAAAAGTGATTTTCAGATGGTTCACTGAAGAATATGACGATGTTTTTTGCGCACCCTGCAAGAGGATGGTTTGGGGTTTGGGAAAGTAATAAGTAAGCATGAATGCGTGCTGGTAAGGGGGAAAGGGGGAGGGGCTAAGTGGATAGAGTTGTTTTGGAGGCAGACTGGGCGGTAGGAAAGGGGAAGAGGGCAGCAAGATAGATTGCAAAAAGTAAACATGGTGACAAAGTTTTGGTAAAAACAAAAAATGAGAGCAAATAGGTAACGCCCCAGTTTCTAGTTCCTTTTATTAGTGCGCTTGAGGAACCTTTTTGCACGGGGCACAAGGGGTTTTACGCCCGCTGAGCAGCCCAAACAACAGGAAAAAAGGGGCAATTGTGTCCAGCATCGTATGAGGAAACCAAAAATTCCGAAGTGTTTTAAAAAGACACTATTTTTAAACCACCCCTTTAAAAAAAAAGGGTTAAAAAAAACATTAACCAAAACAATTTGCGTTTCCCCAATGGCTCTCTTAACGTAACAAAACTACACACGGCTAACAATAAAACTCTTCCTGAAACTCAAAACAACCTGAAAATCCCTTTAAAAAACTTTTTTTTTTTTTCGATGATACTCCCGTTAGCTCTACCGTCACATCAGTTAAAAATGATTTTTTTCCGAGAGGTCTTAATTTTCAGGAACAAATATCTATTATGATGTTGGAGAACTTAAATGAGCATGATTCTACTATCACTAACATTGATTCCGATGATGTGGATTTATGCTACATTAAAAATTCTGACTTTTATCCTATTAATTCAAGAGCTAAAGTCATGGGATTTTCAGTTTTTGGTTTTGAGAAACCCTTTAAAGATCTGCACACCAGTAATTTGGTGATGGATTTAACCCCTAAGGATTTAAAAGTCCAGAGATTTAAGAAAATAACCCCAAACTTATCATACGACCCTCTGATAAGGGTAGTAATGTTATTATCTTAGACAAAGATTTGTACTATACAGAAATAACGAAAATGCTATATGACATTACTGTGTACAGGGTTTTACCCTCAGATCCTACCATATGTTTTGGCAATCAAGTACAAAAATTACTGGAAGAAGGTTTAGCGCTACATATTCTCACAAACAAACAAAAAAAGAGAGCATGTTAGTTAAGTACCCAAAAAACGCCTATTTTTCACGCTTTCCCCCAAAACACAAAAACCCCAAATTTCCCTTTACGTCCTTTTTATTTCGGTATTGGTTCCATTTTTGAAACTTGATAAAAGGGGCTTTTTAGCATTACAACCCTTGTATTATTTCCCCCCCAGTTAATCCAGACCAAAGGGAATTATTAAAATATCTGGATAAAATCGTTTGGCAACCCAATTATATGTGGGTCTCCTGTGACATAGTGTCTCTGTACACATCCATACCCTCATTTATTAGCCTTCGGCCTTAGTTGTCAATTAAACAAATACACTAAATATGATGAATCACTCAAACAATTTATCCCGACTGTCACGATACTCTTTTCAACATAATTATTTTCAATTTGACAATTTTTTCTTTTTTGTAAAACAAGGGTGCCCCCATGGGCTCGGCTTTTCCTCCCCCCCCCCTCCAATATTTTTTGGGTTTTGGGGGGAAAGTTTTATACTCGAAAAAAATCCCTTTTACAAGCATATTTTCCCATTTAGGGTTTTTGATGATACCCCCCTTTTTGGCAGGTTCACCGTCCAATATTTCTAAATTTTTTGGGTTAATCAAAAAGAAATCAGGGGAATTTAAATTTACATATAAAAGTCCATCACACATTGCGTTTTTGGGTTTGAATTGACGGGTGACACAGATAAGGGGGAAAATCCCAACATACATACAGGAAGGAATGCGGGTAATGGCATGTTATGTGCCTCAGTTCCCGCCAGCATAACATCACCAATTTGCTTTGGTGAATTTATCAAACCAAAAAAAACGCGTTTCTGCTGCAGATTTTGAGGTTTAAAAACAGACCCACGTAGACTAATCCAAGGGAATATAACCCCGAAAAATCTAAAGCCCTTGCTAAAATGTTTTTAACCCGTCTTTTTAAATTGGTTTCAAAAAAATGTGTCTTTTATAACACTTCTGGAATAATTTGGGTTTTTCCCCCAGTAAAAGGCTGGGCTGCACTTGCATCCATTTTTCTGTAGGTAAGAAAGCCTAGCTACTTACAAAGATACGTTTCTGCCCCTTCTGCCCACTTCGGCCATAATTCGGTCAAAATTCATAGTCACTTCAAAAATGCTGTCACTTAATCAATGCTGGCAGACCAAAAGGTCTTGCAGACCCCAGAGCTCCAATATATAGTGTCTATTGATTAGATCACCACTTTCAGGTGACAGAAACGGGTGGGGTTATAAAGAGATAGCAGCAAGGAAGTTCTTCAAAGGCTAATTGGGTATAGGCTTACTTAAACACATCCTAATTATTTGAAACAGAGCTGGGACTTCAAGGCAAAATACCAGAACACACAATATAGGAAAATGACATAACAGCAGTTAGGGGAAGATGATGGTGATTGTAGTCACACAGAATGACGTACCATTCAAATATACAATATAATCACACAGATATTGCAGAGGGGTTGCTGACAGATGTAGGTCACACACGTACCATTCAAATATACAATATAATCACACAGATATTGCAGAGGGGTTGCTGACAGATTCTTCTACTGTTTGTATTTTTATTTTTATTTATAAAAGAATAAAAATTTTCGTGATTAAAAAAAAGAAAGATAAATGGAAATGTATTATATTATGATCACTATTTCCTAGGTGCCCCTCAACCTGAACCTTTGTTACTCTGCCAGGTCCATTGGTGAATATTAAGTCTAAAAGGGCCTTTCCTCTAGTTGGTTCCTGCACCATTTGGGAAAGGTAATTAACTTTAGTTATTGACAAAAACCTGTTTCCTTTATGGAGAGCCTACAGGTTTCAGTTTCCCAATTTATGTCTGGGTAGTTAAAGTCGCCCATAATAACAAACTCATTCTGATTAGCCGTCTCATCTATTTGCCTGAGGAGTTCACCTTCCATGGGTTCTGTTATATTTGGGGGCCTCTAGCAGACCCCTATTAGGGTTATATTATTGTTGCTAACCCCATGTACTGTACATTTACCCATAATGATTCCACATGTTCATTTCTTGTATCTATATCTTCCCTCAGTGTTGGCTTCAGACAGGATTTTACATAGAGACATACACCTCCCCCTTCCAGTCTTTACAATCTCTTCTAAATGGTCTGTAACCCTGTAAGTTAACCGCCCAGTCGTAGCTCTTGTCCAGCCATGTCTCACTATGTCATATTTTTCTTCAGCAATTAATAATTCTAGTTCATTTATTTTGTTGGTCAGACTCGTGGCATTGGTCAGCATGCAATTTAGAGATTTTTCAGTTTTTATTCCTTTCTCCCAGTTCTTTTTAACTATTGCTACACCCCCACCCTCCACTCCACCCCGTTTTACTCCTTATTCCCAGCTCTCTATCTTGCATGCTATCTTTGTAGTTGTCTCCCACCCTCCCCCCTCAGTCCTTAGTTTAAATATTCCTTCAACTTCCTGGCCATTTTGTCCCCCAATATAGCTGCACCCTCCCCATTTAGGTGCAGCCCGTCCCTACCATAGAGTCTGTAGGCAGGATAGATGTTAGCCAAGTTCTCCAAAAACCCAAATCCCTCTTTTCTACACCAATTCCTGAGCCACTTGTTCACCTCACTAATCTCCCGCTGCCTCTCAGGTGTGGCCCGTGGTACAGGTAGTATTTCAGAAAATATTACCTTGGAGGTACTTGCATTGAGTTTTTGGCCTAATTCCCTGAAATCATGTTTAAGGACACTCCACCTACCTCTAACTTTGCCATTGGTGCCAATGTGCACCATGACAGTTGGATTCTCACCAGCCCCACCCAGCAATCTGTCACCCCAATCCGCGATATGTCGAACTCGGGCCCCAGGTAAACAATATACTGTTCGACGATCCCAGTCTTTGTGACATACTGCCCTGTCTGTTTCCCTACCAATTGAGTCCCCAACTACCAGCACTTGTCTAACCTGCCCTGTGCTCCTAGTCCCCATCTTACTGGAGCAGATGGGGGTATTGTCTTGCTGCAACAATGCTATTTCTGAGCCGAAATCCCCCTCATCTGCCAATCTTGCAAATTTGTTGGAGTGTGCCAGTTCAGGACTAGCCTCCCTGACACCCTTCCCTCTAACCTTCTTTCTGTTACCCAGCTAGCTGCCTCATGTTCCTGCACCTCCATGCTGCCACCCTCCCCAGCATCTACACCTGCGAGTGATTGCTCAGTGAGCAGCAAACTTGCTTCCAAGTTGGCAATGGATCTCAGTGTTGCCACTTGCTCATTTAGATCCAGGAAACCGGCTTCTAAATGTGCAGTGTGCACACATCTCGCACAACAGTATGGACCCTCAAACTGTTGTTCAAGGATGGCATACATTGCACAGGATGTGCACTGGACAGCATTGTCAAACATTGAACTCATGGGAAGGTTACAAAAAGATATACAGATACAGTTTTAATAATCAGTACAATACTGTCCCCTGTAAACTCCCCAAATCTAAAGTCCCTCAATATTAAGTAGCCACACTTATGAAAAAGACACACTTAGAAAGAAGACACACTCGCAGGCTCGCTCACTCGCTCTATTACTTAGCTTTTAAACCTTTTCCCTATGCTGTTTTGCAGTGTTCTTGCAAACCTCTTTCAGGAAAAAAAAGGTAATAGGCAGGTTATAGGCAGGTATATGTTCCGATAGGCAGGTATATGTCCCCTTAGGCAGGTTATAGGCAGATAAATATCCCTTTATAGGCAGGCTATAGGCAGTTTCAGGCAGGTATAGGCAGGGTTTTAAAAAAAAAAAAAAATACAAGGACTTACCTCACTCCCTTGCTGCTCCAAGTCCCGGGCGCTCCGTCTTCTGGCACAGGCGGCGTGATGTCATCACGCTGCCTGCGTGGCCTGATGACATCACACTGCCTGTGCCAGAAGACGGAGTGCCCGAGAGTCGGAGCAGCAAGGGAGGTAAGTCCTTGTATTTTTTTTTTTTTTTTTTTTAAAACCTGCCTATACCTGCCTGAAACTGCCTATAGCCTGCCTATAAGGGATATTTATCTGCCTATAACCTGAGGGTGGGTGACCTTTTAACGGAGTCTTTTGACCTGCACCGTGGTACACGACAGGGGAGCCCATTCTCGCCATTACTGTTCACATTTGAGCTATTGGCTTGTTGGTTGAGAATGCCGAATGACTGAACAGGATTTAAATATAATAACCTGGAGGAATTGTTACTATATATAGGGGATGTTTCGGGCTCACTTTACCCGGTGATGTCCCACATTACAGCTTTTGGTTCCGGGTCTGGATTACAAATTAACTAGGACAAGTCAGTTATGCTTCCATTGGATCCCCTTCCAAATGATTTACCCCCAGGCTAGGATATGCTGCAGGTGGTCTCCAGATTCTGTTATCTGGGAATTGTGATTAGTCCACAGCTTGGAGGTTATAGTACCAATAATATTGACCCTTTATTTTCAAAGTGGGTAGATAAGGTGGGAACATGGAATCGTCTCCCCTTGTCCACTGTCTGGCAGGCTAATTTATCAAAATGGTCCTTATGCCACAGATCGTGTATCTGATACATAACTCTCCGGTTTGGTTGCGTATGAAAATCTTCCACAAGGCCCATAAAATTTTCAGGGAGTTATTATGGAAAGGTGCTTTTGTTACAATAAAATTAGAGACTTTACAGTGGGATAAAGACTCAGGGGGACTGCCTGTTCCAAACACTCTGCCCTATTGTCTGCCATTTTATGGGTTGGAGTTCCAGAATAGGGTCCAGAAGTGACAAATTCCACGCGCCGATACTAGACACGTGCCGACCTCCACGCGCCGATACTAGACACGTGGCAACCTCCACGTGCCGATACTAGACACGTGGCAACCTCCACGTGCCGATACTAGACCCGTGGCAACCTCCACGCGCCAATACTAGATGAAAGGAGACTAGAGATGAGCGGATTTCTCAAAAATTCTATTTGTTTCGAATTCGCGTTATAAAACAGCTATTTCCTGGCAGCAGAGAGCTGGTATGGTGTTGTAGAACATTTTGCCATGCAGAAATAAGCATAGAGAGCGTGGTTTGGTATTGAAACAATGCTGTGATTAGCATGACACACAGATGACAGATACCGCTCTTACAATCGCTTCACACTTCACTTATCTGGGCAGTTACGGGCTCAAAACTGACTAAATAACTGAAGTGGGAATACAGCCTCACAGGGTAATGTCAGTGCCAGCTAGAAAGAACCGAGCAGAGGGCCAAGATCCCACTATAGCGTCAAAGCGCGCACTCCTTTTACACCATCATCCGATGATTCCACAGATTATGACAGAACCTGTTCTGTTAAACGCTGATACATGTACAGCCCCCCACCCCACCCGAAAGAGTGGAGAGGGTGTTGGCAGTGATTTTGCGTTGAAGTCACTGATCATTTTGCCCTTCCTTTGATCCGTCAGTGTCCGCTTTCAATCGATCAATAATCCATCAGTATTGCTAAAGCCAAAAACAAACAGAAGTTGATCCAAAACAGAGATAACAAATAAATGGAATATTTGCATGTCTTCTGTGTTTTGTATCCACTCCTGCTTTTGGCTACCTAATCATCAGACAATCCTGATGCAAAGTAAGGACCATGTCATACTGGCCTTATGGCTTCTCCGAAGATACAATCGGTTGTGTTTGTCCTTTTCGTTCCTTCTGACAGACTAAAAGAAGGGTAAAACCAAACATAGTGGCAACATCAGAGTGGTGGAGGGTGGAAACAGCATTAGGAAACCACAGGGTGGTTGAGTGAGAGAGTAGTCAGTTGGCAGCAGTATGAATAGGCCACAGAGGGGCACAATGACATAGTGTGGAGGAAGCAGCAGCATTAGGCCACAGATTGGCACAATTACACAGTGTGGAGGTGGTGGCAGCAACAGCAGCATCAGGCTAGAGAGTGGTACAATAAAATAATTTTGAAGTGGCAGCAGGTAGGTGATATAATGAGGAGGTGGTGGCAGCAGTGGCGGCAAAAGCAGCATCAAGCCAGACAGTGACATGGTAACATAGCCTGGAGGTGACAGCAGCAGCATGAGGAGACCTGAGTGGTGAGGGGGCAGCAGCATTAGAAGGCTACATAATGGCCCAGTGAAGAGTGGGGAGTTGGGTGGCAATACCAGTCCCTAATAAAAATGGTGGGTGGTAGAAGGAGCAGCTGGCAGCAGATGTGTGGCATCAGGTGGATGGCAGCATCAGAATAGTAGCTGAGGCAGGTAGCCAGAAGAATCCAGACTCATTTGTCAAAGTTTGGGTGAGACGGCATGGCTGATCTAATCTGACGCATCAGGCATTGGTGTGTGGAAATCCTGGCTGATCTACACCTGATTCATCTTGACAAAGGTGAGTCTCTCCACATTTTGGGTGGACAAGTGAGTTCTCCTTGGGGTAACTATGGCCCCCAGCGCACTGAACAGGCACTCTGATGCCACACTACTGGCCGTGCAGGACAGCTTCTCCAGTGCAAACTCGGCAAGTTTCGGCCACAAATCCAGTTTGTCTGCCCAATAGTCCAGCAGATCTTCAATGTGGGGTGGCAGGGTGCTGTCCAAGTAGGCCTCCACCTGCCGATTAAGGGTCTGCTCCAGGTGCTGCTCCTGATAAGTACCTTCCTCAATAGGCAGATGAAGAAAGCTGCTCATCAACGACTCCAAACTCAGGTTGCTGATTGTGGAACTGGTACTGCTCTTACCTCCCCATCCCCTACAGTGATATGTGAGCGCCGAGGAACCCTCCCGTCAGACCTGCAAGAGGATGGACGATGGCGCAGATAGGCAGCGGCCAACTGACTACATAGGATGTCTCTATATTATTTGAGTTTGTCCTCCGTCTCGGCAGGTGACAAAAGGCCCCCATTTTGGATCGGTAGCGAGGGTCAAAGAGGGTGGAGAGCCAGAAGTCTTAAAGGGGTTTTGCCACCATGTAATGTTGACGTGGGAACCTCCAAAATGGGTATTTAATCACTTTTCTAAATATATGTGATTAAAAAAAGTGAAAACTCTGAGAGCTACAGCTTTCTAAATCCCCCCTTGGTTACCACAAGCTTCCCCTAGTCACGACCCAGGAGCTGAAAGGCCGCGCTTGCGTGAATCACTCTTATCTGATGACAGGCAGAATGATGGTCTTTTAAGGCACCGGGTAGTAATATGTTTTCTTTTGTATACAGAATAACTAGCTGAAGTGTTATTAGATCCCGCTTTATCTGATGAAGAAGCTTTCAATCTGCTGTATAGAATAGGTGTTCTCTTTTGTATACAGAATTCACAAGTTATAGTTTGATTATTTGAGTGAACATGTCACAGGATCCGTTATGCAGGCTCTGTGCTCTCGCTGTGTGTGTCTGTGTGCGTCTCTCTGTGTCTTGCTGCGTGATTTGTTTACATTACATATAGCTGCTTAGCAGATAAGGTTTTCCTGACAGTGCCTCTGAGGCTCTGTGGCTATGCTGTATTGAATCCACTGTTGTACTGTTTATTAGTTCACTTAAGTTTTGAGACGCTCCCATTGGATTCCTCACTCCCCCCTCCCCTCTCCCCTGCAGCTTCATGACTCAGCGTGATTTGTTGACATCTTGCTCTCATACTGAACGGAGGTCAGTACTTGGTCTGGTGGCAAATCCCCTTTAAGTCATAAGGGAAAAAAGTAACTCAAAAGACTGAACTGGCTGTAATGTAGGTGTTTATATGAGAAATACCCACACTGTATTTCAAAGATAGTTCACCACAATAAGTGAAAAAAGTCACTCTTTGGCAAAGAGAGCAATATCCCAAAACAAAAAATGCTGTTTCAGGAATATGAGACAGACAGACAGACAGACAGACAGACACACACACACACACACACACACAGACACAACATACACACACACACACACACAGACACATACACAGACACAGACACACACACAGACACAGACACAGACACACACACAGACACAGACACAGACACACACACAACACAAACACCACACAGAGTAGTTGAAAGGTATTTCACCCCAGTAACTCAATTTAATAATTATTAAAGTATTTGGCACAGTGCAATCTAGTACTGCTGCAGAGAGATCTGTGTAAATAAGAGACACAGTGGCAGAAAGTAAAATGGCTGGCCTATTTATAGGGCTGTGAAATCACAGAAGCTGGCTGCTGATTGGCTGCATGTCTGCATGTCATGGCATTCCTTTCTTTCTCCCCTAATTCTTTGCCCCATGTATATAGGCCCCCAAATATAACAGAACCCATGGAAGATGTACTCCTCAGGCAAATAGATGAGGCGGCTAATCAGAATGAGGTTATTATTATGGGCGACTTTAACTATCCAGACATCAATTGGGAATCTGAAACCTGTAGCTCTCATAAACGAAGCAGGTTTTTGTCAATAACTAATGATAATTACCTTTGCCAAATGGTGCAAGAACCGACTAGAGGAAAGCCCTTCTAGACTATATATTGACTAATAGACCTGACAGAGTAACAAGGTTCAGGTTGAGGGGCACCTAGGAAATACTGACCATAATATAATAAATTTCCGTTTATCCTTCAATAGAGTTTTTTGTCAAGGAGCCACAGAAACACTGAATTTTAGGAAGGCTAATTTTATTCTGCTTAGGGAGGCCCTAAACCGTATTGACTGGGACAATGTGTTTAAATATGGCAGAACAAATAATAAATGGGATATTTTTAAAAACATCATAGGCTACCACTGTGAGAGGTACATACCTTATGGTAATAAAACAATTAGAAACAGGAAAAACCCCAATGTGGATCAACAGGGATGTAAAAGAGGCAATAAAAAAACAAAAAAAAAAGTGTTTCAGCTACTAAAACAGGAGGGTAGTGAAGATGCACTAAGAAGCTATAAGGAAAAATTAAAGTGTGTAAAATAAAGATAAAGGAAGCAAAGCTTGGAGACGGAAAGACGTATCGCTATAGAAAGTAAAACTAACCCCAAAATATTTTTTTAACTATATAAATAGTAAAAAGATTAAAACAGAAAATGTTGGCCCTTTGAAAAATACTGAGGGAGAACAGTAGAGGGCGTTGAGAAAAAAGCAAACCTATTAAACACTTTTTTCTCCACTGTATTTACTGAGGAGGATGAGCTTCCTGTTGAACAGAGGGATGAGGTAAACTCCAACTTAAAAGTTTCTTGCCTAACCCAGGAAGAAGTGCAGCTCCGTCTTAAGAAGATTAAATAGACAAATCCCCAGGTCCAGATGGCATACACCCACGTGTCCTAAGGGTGTTAAGTGATGTCATAGATAGGCCCCTATTCTTAATATTTATGAACTATATAATAACTTGGTATATCCTAAATGATTGGTGCATAGCAAATGTGGTGTCAATATTCAAAAAGGGTCGAAAAGTGATCCTGGAAACTATAGGCCGGTAAGTTTGACCTCTGTTGTAGGTAAAATGTTTGAAGGTTTTCTCAGAGATGCTATCCTGGAGTATCTCACTGAAAATAAATGTATAACGCCATTCCAGCAGTGGGTTCCATGAAGGAACGGTCCTGTCAGACTAATCCTCATCAGCTTCTATGAGGAAGTCATTTCCTAGAACTGATCGGGTTAGGCACTGGATGTCATATATCTAGATTTTTTCAAAACATTTGATACGGTGCCACATAAAAGGTTGGAAATAAAAATGAGAATGCTTGGACTGGGGAAAATGTGTGCAATGTGTAATAACTGGCTCACTTAAAGAAAACAAAGGGAATAATAAACGGTACATAATCAGGACTGGATCGCTGTTACTAGTGGGGTACCACAAGGGTCAGTATTGGGCCCTATCCTCTTTTATAACATTTTCATTAAAAGATCTTACACAGGGAAATACACATAGAATATCGATCTTTGCAGACGTACTAAGCTCTGTAAAGTAATCAACACAATAGAGGATAATATGATATTTACAAAGGATCTGGGAATAAGGTTGGAGGCCTGGGCAGGGAAATGGCAATGAGGTTTAACACTGATAATGCAAGTTATGGCACATGGGGAAAGAAATCATTTACACATGATTACTGTTACATGGAAAAACACTGGGTAAAAGTGACAGGAGAAGGATTGGGAATCCTGGTGGACAGAAACTAATTGTACAGCCAGTTGCAGGTACAGCATGCAAAGCAATAGGATCATGGGGTCATTAAAAAGGGGCATAGATGCACATGATGAGAACATTAATCTCCCATTATACAAGTCCACTGGTTAGACCACACATGGAATATTGAGTACAGTTTTTTGGGGCCCATGCACAGGAAAGACATTGTGAGCTTGAACAGGTACAAAGTAAGGCGGGCAAACAAAAATAATAAAAGGACTGGTGGACCTAAGTACAACAGAAAGATTTGGGCAAGATTGGGTTTAATTAGTTAGAGAAAATAAGGCTTCGGGGACATAATAAAAAGTTTTTTTAAATACATCAAAGGTCAATATAGAGATCTCTCCCAAGATTTATTTATACACAGGGGCTGTATCTAGAACAGGGGGCATCCTTATACGTCTTGGAGGAACGAAAGTTTCTACATAAACATAGAAAGGGGATTTCTTAACTGTAAGATCATGAGACTATGGAATTCTCTGCCCAGAGGGACTGTCATGGTGAAATTCGAATAACCAGTTTCAAAAAGGGTATGCATGCATTTCTGGAGGTATAATATAACAAGTAATAGTGATTAGGATTCAGGAGAGGGGTCATGATCCAGGATTTTTCTGATTGCCAGATTGAGTCTGGAAGGAATTTTTCCCTAAAAATGAGGACAATTGGCTTTCTACCTCATTGGGGGTTTTTGCCTTCCTCTGGATCAACACCTTAGCACAACAGGTCTGAACTAGATGGACGACTTGTCTTTTTTTAGCCTTACAAACTATGAAACTATGTCACAGGATCCCCTTATGCAGCTCTGTGCTCTGGCTGTGTGTGTCTGTGTGCGTCTCTTGCTGCGTGATTTGTTTACATTACATAAGCTGCTTAGCAGATAATGTTTTCTTCTCCTGACAGTCCGTCTGAGCTCTGTGTCTTGCGCATTGAATCCAACTGTTGTACTGTTATTAGTTCACTTTAAGTTTTGAGACGCTCCCTTTGGATTCCTCACTCCCCCCTCCCCTCTCTCCACTGCAGCTTCATGACTCAGCATGATTTGTTGACATCTTGCTCTCATGCTGAACGGAGGTCAGTACTTGGTCTGGTGGCAAATCCCCTTTCAGGCTAGGTTCACACGGCTTAACTGCGGGATGTAATTATGTCCCGCAATTATGCCGTGTGGCCGGGGAAGGGAGCAGGGGGCCGGCACTTCGCCGGCCCATAGACAATCATTACTAGCGGCGCGTATACGCCGCTAGAAAGTGACATGTCAATTATCTCCCCGCCCGGCGGCTTCACCGAGCAGGGCGAGGAGACGTAATCCATAGTACTCTATGAGAACTGTGGATTACCGTAATGAATGGGCCGTTTTCAGCCCGTAATTTGCGCACTTCGGCGCGTAATTACAGATCGAAATACGGCCCATTTTAAGCCGTGTGAACATGGCCTAAATGTCGTCTTCTGTGCAACCAGTCTAAAGACAAATCTCTGTGGATAGTAGGTCGTTGGATTGTGCTAAATTCAAGGACATAATGTTCTGCTTACATCTGTTTTGTGATTTCCATCATAAACGTCTGTACTCGGATTTCTGAATGGAGAGTTGTATGCAAATCCCTCTCCGTTCGGAGCCAAGACTTTTAGGGACCTGTTGCCCAGAGGTGGCACCTACACCTCTTAGACTTTCACATATCCTGTTGATATGCAATCAAAATCTATAGTGGGAATCCCCTTTAGATATGATTTGGATCTGCAACAGAGGCTAGCCACTGACGTGAGCAGAGTTTAAGAGGAAATTGTACTGTTAGGCATATTTATTTTTTCCACCCAAAATCCATATCATTAACCAAGCTGTTAATGCTGGGTGCACAATGAGTATTCTGTGGCACCCTGTTTTAGAAGAACCCCATTTTTAATATGCTGGGTGTAGTGTTTTATAGGAAAATTCACATATTAGGAAGCAGCAGCTGTCTTTCTTGGCTGATCGCATTACATGTCTCAAAAATAGGTGACAGTCTGCTTGCCTTTGGGAATTACAGATTAAGATGTGATCTGTTAGGAAGAGTGTGGGGTGTTGGGCCATGAAAGGTCATAGGTTCAGTCTTTTATTATATTGTAGGAAATTACAGTGCAAAATAATAAAGTTGTTCTGTGTCTATGCTAAAGCAGTATTAAAAATTGTTAGAGATCAATGCTGGAAAAATCCACATAAAGTAGTCAAGACTGTCCAACCCACTGTAGATGTGTATAGTTTTTAGCAAGTCCTTGCTTCCTTTTTGTCTTTTCTTAAAAAAAAAAAAAAAAAAAAAAAAAAAAGTGAGATATGGTGGCTAGCATTATTTCCTTGGAGTGCCGTGGTCCTGGGTTCAAATCTGACCAGGGGTGACATCTGCCTGGAGTTCTTGTGTTCTCCCTTAATTTGTGTAGGTTCCTCTGATTATCTTGGTTTCTCCTGTTCATCAACAATATACTGGAAGGTTAAACGGATTTTCGACTCAAATGTGGTGAATGATGATCCTCTCTGTACAGCGCTGTGGAATATGCTAGCGCTACATAAGTTAATAATGTAAATATTCTAGAAATGTGTACAAAATAAATAAAAATATTTGCATGACATCTCTATTTCCGCACACGTGTAGGTGTGTGTGTGTATATGTATGTATATGTGTATTATATATATATATATATATATATATATATTATACACACACACACGTGAGTGGACTTTATTAAATAGAGATGCCATGCAAAGAAGAATATTATGATGGCGAAATATACTTTATCTCTTGGGGTGTATTTACAACCAGCAATTTTGTTGCAAAGACTGCCCCTTCATTTGTGACCCGCAGAAAACTATTTCCAAGCTTCTGTAAACAAAACACCTTGGATAAATTAAACTGATTCTCAGACTCAGAATTCTTCACAACAAATCTGGCACAGGACTATTCTATTGTTTTTGTTGTCTTGGTTGACAACTTGGCAACCAAAATTTGGCCACAATTAATCATTTTGGCAATACTGTAATTACCATTGACTTCCTTCATTTAAATGGAAATGAATTATGGATTTGTTTGCCTCTTGGGACGCTCGAAGCCTTGACTATATGAAAAAGCATATGTAGATTCAACCAAAGCAGAGACAAGTACTTCTTATTACTGAATTTGCCACCTTTTGACAATATATGTAGTTTTGCATCAATCAACTTTTCAAGGGAAAGAACATGTTTTGTAGATACGATAAAGGTGCGTTCACACGGCAAAGACAAAATACCGGTTGGTTTTTCCAACTGGTATTTTGTCTTTTTTTGGCACCTAGGGAGGTGGCTTTTGTCCGGTTTGCGGACTCAAGCCGCCCCCTTTCACTCTCACATGTTCATGTTCTTCTCTAAAACTGGGCGGAAGAATGGACATGTACTAAGTTTTTAGGAACGCCAGGGGTGTCAAAAACCATCTGGCGGAAAATTCATGCATGGTTTTCTATTTAAATTAGTAAAAGGTTGACAGTCAGGCTTGTCTCCGTGGCAAGGCTTTTCAGTCAGTTATACAGTTTGTGTCCAAAAAAGATAAAATACTGGTCGGAAAATCCGACCGGTATTTTGTCTTTGCCATGTGAATGCACTCTAACCCTTCCTGACAGTGATATTCAGCAAGAGTTATTTGTACATTTTTTTTATTTTTTTTATTGGTCTTATACACTATTCTAATTTTCTAATAAACTGAATGTTGAGTTTTCATTAGCTGAAAGCCATAATCATCCACATTAAAATAAATAAAAACCTGAAATATATAGCTCTGTTTTTAATGAGGCTATACAATATGAGTTTCTCTATTTGCAATACAGATTAATTTATAACTTTACGACAATATTCTAATTTTTTGAGATGCATTGGTATACTATACATACATTCAACTATGGGCCAATGCAAACTGTAGCAGGATCCTCTGCCCACCATGCACCATTTATATTTCTGGTGTTTTAAAATCCTACTTTTGCACCTCCTTGCTATCTGTAGCTTTGTTGCGGGGTGCATATGTTCATGTGTCTTAACTGCTATTCTGCTATTTTAGGGGTGTTGCAAATACAGAGAACAGAAAAAGCTAGGTCCACACCGCATCGGACAAAAAAAGTTGGAAAGTTGACCGTTTTTTTCCAATGCACGATCGCGAGTTGTCGCTTTATTTGCAAGAACCGCAGTCGGTTCCCGGTTTTTTTTGCCGTCGGCCCATACAATTGATTGCATGGGAAACATGACAAAATGCCGGCGGATTATATACAACATGTTGCTAACGCGGCCAGTGCCAGAAAATGAGCTTTAAAAAAAACAAACAAAAAAAAAAACCTGTGCCGTGGGCTTGCAAAATGGTCGGATTTTCAGCAGTTTCAAAATACTAAAACCGCTGAAAATACGATCGTTTTTATGTGCTGTGTAGACATAGCCTAATAGTTTCTGAGCGGCATGCTCATATTGTTTTTCACTAAGGGCATGTCCCCACGGCACGAGTTTTCGGCCAGTTTTTCAGCCGGTTTGCGGTTTTTCAGACCGCCTGAGAAATCGGCCGAAAATGAGCACAATTGTGCTCTATGGAAAACCCGTGCAGCAGTCCCCACTGCACGGGTTTTCCGCCCGGCGGTTTTGTCGCTGGCGGACCGGCGACAAAAACATTGAACATGCACAATCTTTCGTCCGGTTTTCCGGACGGAACATGTGCATCTCAATGGGAGGGGGAGGGCTGTTCTCCGCTCATCGCGGAGAAAAGCCGTCCCCCCAGCGGCCGTGGGTACGGCCGCAAAACCGGACAAATACCGGCCGGTATTTGTCCACTGCCATGTAAACGGCCCCTTAGAAGGCCAACTATGCTGCTGTTTGCAATTTTTCAGGGGCCATTCACAACTCTCTTCGGTCTCCATCTGTGGTATCCATCGGGATACTGTGCAAAACATCACCCGGACATATAGTGTGGCGGAACCGTATGGAACAATAGAGCAAACGTAGTCTTATTTCCATTACATTTGCACAATTGGTCAAATGTACATTCCAAACTTGGTAGACTATGCTATTGTGTCTGGACCACAAAGAGTGTACATTTGGCAAAAAGAGCAAATCTGGTGAAATAAGTTTGCTCGATTGGGTTATGCCTCTGCCAGGGTGTATGTCGAAGTACAGTTTTTCACGGTATCCTGACAAGTACCAGAGACTGCAAGAAAAACTAGGTGTAACCAGCGCCGTTCCTTGCATACTTATCACATTTCCCCATCAGATCTTTTATTTTCCGGCGTATGTATAGCAAAG
>JAODAL010037656.1:0-40144 GCA_025379985.1 Phyllomedusa bahiana
AAGTAAAAATTTCCAAATTGCTTACCCCGCAATCTTAGGCTGGTGAAAGGGGAAATAGCACAATCAAAACAATGTTGACCAAATTTGGTATGGGAAAACCTACAGCCTGGAAAGATATGTTACCATTGTGTTTGATGGCAATGAGGTCCACTTCCCATTCTACAACTGGAGTCAGCCCTTATCAGGTGAGGACAGGGAGATTAATGCGCACACCGGGTCAATTCCTGTTACCTCTTACACCCCCAGTATTACAAGGCGCAGCATCTGAAACTTGGGTGAAAAATATGGCAGACTACATCCAGCAAGTAAATATTTTTGTTGCTCAAAACTCTGGCAGATCAAAAAAGCAGATAAAGAAGTATTTTGATAAAAAAAAGTGAGACCCTTTGAATACAATGTTGGAGATTTAGCCATGGTGCGAGACTTTGGGGAAAAGGAAGATTCGTTCACTCCTTCATGGAGAGGACCCTTCAGTATAGACAAAGCCAGTCCCTCTGTATATCTGATTAAAATGACCAATTTCAAAGGCAAGCCAGTCATGAAATGGTTTCATATTAATCAACTGAAGAGTGCATGAGCAATAACTGCATGATAATGCTTCATCTTTTACAGAAATGAAACTCCACAATTCTGAGAAAAGATGCAGCATTCAGACTGGAAAACACTGGAAAGTGAGATTTGTGGCAGTGTTGCTGATTCTTATCCAGACTGGTATCTGTCAAGGGTTGACAAAGTTACATGCAATCCAAAGAAACAGTGAGGAGCATGCTTCTAGGAGTACAAATGACAATATATTTGGGTCACACGAGACTAGCGGTCAGAGAGAAATAAGAAGAGCAAATATAAACTCAAAGACCCAAATACAGCTGGAAGTTTGGTTGAGGTCCCCAACAATACAATCAACAGGGGATACTATTAAGGGACCAGAAGGTGCCTGGCTCATTGTTATGTGTAATGTCACTATTCCGTATGAAACCTTAAAAAAAACAATACTGTAAAGTGGATTTTCCCAGGTGGTTTTTCCTTACATAAAACCACAGAAATGGAATGGGAGAACATAACCCATAAATAAGGCCAGGGTCAAAATGCACCTAGAAAAAAATTTCACATTAGAACAAGAAGCTTCTATAATATGTTCACTGGAACATTCAGTGGATGAACGAGAACAGAATAATGGTCTAAAGGTTGAAATCATAGACAGGGAAAAATGTCCAGTTATGTCCCTGTTGTCACCTAGTGGTATGACGTCATAGTTAATCCCGGGTCTACTATACAATAATATTTAATACATACATGCTCCAGTTTTATTAGATTTTTCTAAATGGTCGCTGCCCACCGATCTTTGTTCTCCTGAAATTATAGGCTTATATGACACATTTATGAAAGACAAAATTTCATCCTTCTGGAAAAGAAATGGGAAAACCATGGAGCATAACCGGAAAAGGAGATCTGTAGAGGGTTGGGTTGTTGCAGTATCTGGACTATTTGGATCAGGAAGGTCTGTGTGGAATAGAGCTGATCTAGAAAACCTGTACTCAAATGACCAGCACTTCCATGACATTTAAAAAAAATAAATAAATATTATCCCCTATGTCAAATAACCAGTGGAATCTCGTAGGGGAAGAAATGGTAACCATCTATATATAATATGCATAAAATTGCTTCAGTTTTCTCTCAAATTCAAGACAAGGTAAATGAATTAATTTCCCTAAACAATGAGGAGGCCAAGCAGGAAAAGGTGGGAAAAGCATTGGCTTGTACCGCATATGGGGATTATATGCTAAGTAAACTGTCTGATGTATTAAGAGACATTGAATTAGAACGTGTTTTTGATTTCATTTCAGACGACAAAATTATGAAATGGTATGGTGAAACTGGGACACAGCTGAGTATGTGCACCATTCGTGACCTGGGCAAAATCCCAAGACATGTCAATGTATGCCAAGATCCTTTGAGTCTGCACATTCCCCTTACAATCTCTCTACCCACTCTGCCCATCAGTGAAATTTATACCAAGTTAGCACAAATACAGTCCCTGGGAAATTTAGAAGGGAAGGTGTTGAAGGAACTTCAGTATCCACCAAAATTAATGATCCGGCAGGACTCAGGGCAATGGAGAGCACCCGATCTTACATGTTGCGCTAGGGAAAGAGAAAATTACTTATGCAGGTGTGACATCTTTGAAACTTTAGGCTCTACTTGTGGAATACTACCTGGAGTGGAGGAGGGAAACGAAACCAAAGTGGAGCAAACTTGTTCAGTTAAATTGACCAGGTGGCAGAATGATATGGTACGGATTGCATATGTAGGGGAAGGTAAATATTGTATGGTAACAAATGCGAGAAAGATGATCTATGGAAAGCGGGAATGTCTTGTGACTAGCCCAAACTTTTGTTTTACACCAAACAAGATTACGAAAATCAACGGTCACACAGTGGTTCCAGTCCCAGTCCATCATAACATTTCGCAAATACAAATAAATCCAAGGTACCCTTACTTTTGGAGGGTATCCACGGAAGCCGATCTTGTATCAATGATCTTCGCGAATGGTCACTTGTAAACACTATCCCTTCTTCCTCCACACATGACAAAATCAATCTCCTAGTTGGTCCTTTTTGCCCTAAATTGCCTAAAAAATAGTTTCTAACCATAATCATTGCTTTAACTTGGGCTTAGAGTTAAGGGTTTTTCAGGTCTTTTTAGGGCTAACTTATCTCTCCATACCGTTTCCGGGTCCAGCGGTGCCATCTCTCAGAGGGCACTCCTACACAGATGTCACTTCTAGTAAAAAGGCAAATTTTTATGGAAGAGCAATGGCGACATTGGACCCTGGAGTGTTGAAGAGAGGTAAGTTGACCCTGAAAAGGTATAAATATCCTAACCCCAACTTAGGGTTATTGTAAAGTTTAGGGTTAGTGTTAGGAATAAGAGTAAAAATACCAGCTTTTTTATAAGTTTGGTTGTATCAATGTTGAATGAAACAGGGACAGACCTTAGCAACGCCATTCTAGAAAATTCATATTATCCAAACCCCTAACAGTCTCTCAGACTCACCAGTCTATTTGGCTCCATGTCTCCTGGACACATCACTCTCTGACTCTCGCTGTCTTACTGAGTTGCTAGATGGACTTTTCTCTTCCCCAGAGGTGGTCACTCTCAAGTTTCTAAAGCCCAGTGGTAAGCTTCTTAGTGTCTTCCCACTTTCGGTCCAAATATTTGCCAATCTCACAGTAGGTCTTACTATCTTTTACATGCTCCCCATGTGCAGACTCGCTAAACGTGCAAAACACAATCGTTGTTTGGGAAACCCTTTAAATTCCACTTATAACTCTTCTTGTATTACAAAGTGAAATGTAGGACACCATGATGACCTCCTCATTCACCTCCTTCAGGATGACATCCAGTAACACAGGAATGGAGATTTTTTTTTTGCATAAAAAGAGAGCTGTAGCTGTACACTATCATGCTGTATGTTAGTACAGCCAGTCCCCGACTTACATCGTTCCGACTTACATCCGTCTCCTAGTTATAAATGGAGACTTATTGGACATGGCTGAGTTTTCTGACTAGAGATGAGTGATTTAATCGAGAAAAGTTGAAATCGAAGCTATTTTCAGGTTTCTGCGATCTTGATTTGATCTGATTTATTTCCTTAAAATCTGATCAAAAATCGCGATCAGATCACGTGATTTTCACAGCTTGCTGTACTTTTGGCGGCCAGGCCAATCATGTGAGCACAGGGGGGGTCAAGAACTTCACCGGGGGGGAGGTTAGGGATCTTTTTGGGCTGAAAAAAAACACTTTGCCCCCTTTTTTATCATGCCACTCATTCCTGCGGGAAAGCCATAACGATTACAGAACTCATTGCTCTCTCTGCTCTGCTTTTTTAAAAGCAGGCAGAGTGTCCATTTTACAGCAATTTCAGAAAAGGAAACCTGCTAGATAGATTAGTTAGGTTAGGGTACGAACATTGGGGAATTCTAGACAGTATTAGTCGAGATTTTATTGCTGCATTGCCCTAAATTTTCCTTGTTGCAGTTTTTGGGGGGGGGGGGGGGTGCCGTTTTGGTTTTCGGGGGAGTTGTTGTAGGGACACAGCTACGGAAATCTTCAAAAAAATCACTTTTATATAGCTCATACTGTATTTTGCCATTCCCCTTAAATTCCTTCTGATTTTCTGAGGGGTGGACCCTTGTTTTGGGGCCTTTTTGTGAAAGGGAAAAACCCTATGGAAAGTTTCAGCAGAAAAAAAAATTATATTTTCCCCGGGTTATCATTGTGGGAAAAAAAACCACATTTTGAGATATTCCTAGAAAAAAACCCATTTGTCCTGGTTGTCATTTTGTTGGAAAAAAAAACATTTCGATTTTTCCCTAGAAAAAAAATTATCATTTCTACTCCTGGTTGTATTTTTGGGAAAAAAAGACCAATTTGGAAATTTCCATGAAAAAAAATTCTATTTATACTCCTGGATGTCATTTTTTGGGAAAAGACCATTTTTCGGGGCTATTCCTAGAAAAAAGTCTTTGCTACCCTGGTTTCAGTTGTGGGAAAAAGTCCACTTTTTGAGATATTCCGAAAAAATAAATTTTTTGTATCCTGTATGTCTTTTGTCAGAAAAGACCACATTTCTGACTTTTCCCAAGAAAAAATTTATTTTCACTCCGGGTTGTCAGTGGGGGATGAGCGATTTTAATCGACAATTGAAATGGGCACAGTTTTTAGGTTGATCGGAAATTTCCGATCAGCTTTTTTTAGGGTGAGAATCTGCGCTTTTAATCTTTTTACTATCGCCCTTTTTCGGCGCTTCTGTCATTTTGGCGGACAGAAAATCGCTTAGAGCACAGGCAGGGTGAGCGGGTGTGCGACGGCAGGGACTGTGTGTGTTGGTTGTCATTGGCGGGGAAAAAAAATCACTTGACCTGTTTTATAGAACAGGTTTTCCTTTTTCTTCATCGTGTTTCATGTCTCTCATTAGAGCAGGACGTGGGTAGATTCTCTAAATCAGCTCACTCACTCGAGAAAAAGTTCTTTTATATTCTACAGAAAACTATGCTTTTGTGTGAACATTAGAACTGGGTTGATTAGAAAAATTTCGTTTTAGTTAATTAGACAGAGACTTTTAAAAAGCTCACCCTGTACCCCGGGGGGGCCAGGGGGGGGCGGGCGAAACACAGGCGGCCCCGGGGTTTTTTAAAAGGAGGTGTAATTTCACCCAGATCTGCTTTGAACCTGCTTTAAATGGCTTTTTTTTTACCATTTTTTTTGGCCCCCCCACCTCTCTGGGTGAAATATACCTTTTATTTTTGCACCCCAGTTTTTGTTCAAGACCCACTTTGTACTTAATTTTAGGATACAGAAATTTGTAATAATTGCAGTGTTTTCATAGGGCAAAACCCCCTTTTATTATCCGTATAAATTTTTAAAATAGGTGTTTTTCATTTGGGGCCGCCCCATTTTTGCAAAACCCCCCCGTACTTTATTAGGAATCAGAAATTTGCTATAAATTTTTAATTAAAATTTTTAAAAAAGGTGCAAAAAAAACCCACCTTTTTATTATTTCCTTTAAAATTTTAAAAATAGTGTTTTTTTACTTTGGTGGGTCCCTTTTCTTCAAAGAGCCACCTTTACTTAAAATTTTTGAATCAGAAATTTTGTGGGAAACTGTTGTTTATTTCTTGGGTGCAAAAACCCCCCTTTTCTTGTCCTATATTTTTAAATAGCTGTTGGGGTTCGCCCTAGTTTTTTTCAATAGCCCCCTTTGTTTTTAAAATTTGGATAAAGAAATTTTGTAGTTACTGTTGGTGTATTTCATTGGTGAAAAAAAACAACTTTTGTTACCTTTTATAATTTTAAAAAACTGTATTGCATTTGGTGCGGCACTTTTTTTTCAAATGCCATTTTCGACAATTCTAAAAAAATTTTTTACAATTGCTCTTTTTGTCAGTGCAAAAAACGAAATTTTTCCCCCGGAAACTTCTGAATAGTTTTATTGCGTTTGTGAACTCAATTTGGCGAAGATGTGCATTGATGATATTTTGTTGAAAACATCAATTCCTATTCCTACGGGAAATTGTAAATCCCTGGGACTGAAGGAAGAACACTGTTGATTTTTTTCTTACAGTTTTCCACCAAAACCCCATTTTAAAGGTAATTTTTTAGAAAAATCAGTTTCTAATCCCAGTTAGTGAGGGAAAAATTTGAGGGATTTTAAAAATAGCGTGATTTGCCATCTTTTAATAAGAGACTGTCAAAAAAACCCTTTCCACCTTCTTAAATTTTTATCTTTTTAAAATGGAGGAATGCAGGTGGTAAGCGAACAAAAGGGGGGGTTTTGGACAGGAGGTAGAGGTAAAAGAGAAAGGTGCCCTTCCAGTGCTGGCGCAACACCAAACCGCGGTGGTCGGTTAAGGACCGTCGGCCTTCATCGGGGGGTCAGGGCCCTGTGAATCTCAGTAACGAACGCGTCGCCAATATGTTCTTCAGTGGGTTTAATGCAACGCATCCGCAGCTTACCCCCTCGTCCCCCCCAGTCAAAGGCCACAAATGTCATATACATCGTCAGCTCCCTTCCAACATGAAGCGAAGGCAGCCAAAAAAATTTAAATTGTTAACCCCACTGTGGATAATCCATTTTTAAGACCCTTTGATGACAAATGCGGTTGTGGTCAGAAAACATTTTCCAAAGATCCAAAAGGCCAAAAAGGATGATTTTTCTGCTCATCCAATTGCTGATGCCATCAAAGGAGGAAAAACCCTATCAGCAAGAGTCCCGGGGCAGTCGGTAACGCCTTGCAGTGCCCGTTGCTTTTACCCGCAGCCCCGGGTGCAGAATGTGGACGAGGAACTACCTGTGTTGATGATGATATGACAACATTGCAGATCAATGTGGCTTTTCAGCAGAATCTGCTTTGCGAGCGCTTCTAAACTGGAGGGAGGAAGACGATGGGGGAGTGTCAGTATGGCTCCCCCCTCAAAAAGGGGGAGAGGGCGGTCGCACAAGTCTCGAGATTATTCCGCCAGCCCTCGCGGAAAAAACCGCCCAGCTTATCACCGCAAAAAAATCCAGGACCCTCTCAAGCCCGGGGGCCTTTTTTGGAAAGCCTTGATTCACCCAGCGATGTCATATGCCACCTTTTTCCATTAACGATCAGTAGAGGAAAAAATCTTAGGTGTTTTTTAAACCACCAAACATGTCAAATCACATGCAGAATCATGGTGAAATGGAGGGGAACCCTTGGGGCCAAAAAAGGGGCCAAGATGCGGGCTTTCAACCCCTGTCCCCCCCTCTGTCTCCGCCCCCCCTCCTCCACCCCCACCAAGGTTTCCCCAGGCCATGTCTTTCAGGTCAGATCAAGTATTTAAGCCCCCGCTTACTCCACCGTCCCCAGTACCACCAGCACCACCAGAGCCCCCTTTCCTACCCCTTCTTTCCCCGTTGACAATGCACCCCTACAGTGGCCGTCTAGCCCGCCTTCTTTTTCCAGGTATGGGGAGAAGAAAACTTTTAACAAAATCCCAAAAAAGCCAAAAGCCTAAAATGTCGCTTTTTAAAAAGGCTTTTTGCCTTTTTTTTTTTGAAATGTTTTTGCCTTTCCGTTGGTGGACACGATGGGTTCCACCACGTGATGGCCTTCCCTTTCCCCCCAAAAACAGATGCGAAGGCATTTTTTTGCCAAAAAACTTCCCTCCCCTGGCACCATTTTCTCTAAAATTTCAAGCGTTTTGTCTGCATTGGGCCCGGTAAAGTCCATCTGCCCACCGAACATGGAGTAGTAACAGGGCCCAAGGGCGCTTTTCTCTGTGACAGCTCACTGGGTGGGGGGGTGGATTCTCTGGTGTGACGGTGGCTCCAGGCTGGGGGTGCCGCTTTAATACCGGGGTGGTGGGGGTTTTTTCCTCCAAAGGACCTCTGGTGGCATCACATGCCCGGGGAAACCATCCCGTGTTGAAATTTAAAATTTTTTGGAGACCGTTAAAAAAAAGGTCAGGACGTGGACGCCTTGAAAACGAGACCGAGCCTGGCTGGGTGACAAAAAACCTTGTGCCAGGGCAAGGTGATGTGCAAAACGGTCGAAATCGCGGGCCGCCCTTAAGATGGTGGGTGGAGAATCCCTTGCTTGGCAATGTCTTGAACTTTTTGTCCCCCATAAATTTCTAAAGTGCTACCCATGTCTGGCTGCCTGCTGGGGAAAGGCTCGGGGTTGAGCTCACATTCCCCCATTCGCACCCTGCTTTGTCCCCCCGGGGCTGCGTTGCAGCGTCACTCGGCCCCCCCGAAAACCGCTCATTGTTGACGGGGCCCACACGCGATTTCCCATCCTCCAATGATAAAAGCATTTGGCAGAGCGAATGCCATTACGAAGTACGAAGTGAACAGGGCCCTGACAAGCAGCAGTGCGGACCTCGGGTGTTGAGCCCCCCGAGAGTGGAGGCGGGTGAAAGACCCTCTGCACCATTCTTACCATTTTGAAAAACCCCACCAAAATGGTCAGGCAGGACAATGCCTTGTCAATTAGCTTTGGGGATTTTTGTTCGGGGAAGGTCGTTGGTGAAAGATTCTTACCGGGATGGATGAACAGTGGGGTTTTGGATGGACCCTCTGGGCCCACCGGGGCCCCAATATGTAGATGCACGGGGGGTACCGAAGTGCAGGTTGGGGGGGGGACAGAGCATGCAGGTTACGAAAAAACGTACACAAAAAGTCCAGGGTAGCGGTGAACGTATGCCCAGCCCCGGGTGGTAGCAGGTATGGCCCGGAGGTGCAGGGCAGATGTATCAGGCAGGGCCCCCAACAGAAAATTCCGGGGCCCCCTACAGCAGAAGCACCTGCCCCCCTGTAAACCCCGCCCCACAACCGATCCCCCCACCCCCAGAAACACGTTTGCCCTCCCCCCAGAAAAAAAAAAAGGGTCTGGGGACGTAAATGCGCCCCATTTTCCCAACAAAAAATTACAGTGTGCAAAAAAGAACTGTATTGTATATACAATTGAAAGAGATCATTATTTTTCTGTTCACATATCTAGACACATGGCAAGTGCTCCATCCATATCCCCCACCACCCAATACAATATCCTCCCCCATTTTTTCCCTTGGTCAGCACTCCCACCTTCAAAATTAATCCCCAGCAAAAAATAAGAATGAAAAATCCTTACAGGATCGGGTGTTCCGTCTTTTACAATCGGGGACCATGTACGTGCCACTTATAACGGAAATAAAAACGAAAAACACGCCTTTTTTGAGACTACATATGGTCCGACATTTCCCTTTGGGCCCCATCAATTACGTGAATACAGCACAATCCAATATAGAAGTAAAATAACCCCTGCATCCAGGGCTCAGGAGATGTCCTATCTGAGGGGGTGTTCTCTCTTAAAAAGTGTTCTTTTTCCCCTTCTCTCCTCCAAGTTTTCCCCACCCCCATATGACTTCCCCCGGGGCTCAACTCATCCCCTGCAAAAAAAACACCAAATTCTTAAATCCCTTTTTTTTCCCCATCTCTTTATCTTTCCCACTTCTGTACAAAAAAAACCCAGGGGGGGGGAGAGCGGGTAAAAGCCATAAATTAGAGGGCTGTATCCTAAGGGGTTGGAGGGTGGGGAAAACTGACCCCCGAAGATAATGCTACAACTATGGGCGCTGCTCTCTCAATTATATTTCAGGTAGGGAGTAAAACCCAGGGGAGGCGGGAAATGTGCAAGGCCCCCGGTAAAAAAGACAGGCCCTATTTAGGTAGGTAAACCCCCGTGGATAAAATTGGGAGGCCCCCAGGTAGGTTGGTGGTAAGAAAAAAGCCATGGGTGGGGTTGGTAAAAGCCCCCAGTAGATAAGCAGGCCCGTAGGGAAAATAGATAGGCTAAGTTTGGTTGGTGGGGGACCCCGTTTGGGGAGGGGGCCCGTAGGGTTGGGGGTTGCTCCATTTGGTAAGCTGTTGGAATTTTGGGCCCCCCTTTTATAGGCTGCAACAGTTAGAGACCCCCCTTTTTGGTAGTTTTTAACGGCAGTTAGGGGTCTCCCTTAGGTATATCAGGGGTTAGGGGCATGTTTTGGCGGGGTTTGGGGGCCCACAGGGGGGTTGATCTTGGGGGCCCCCCATACTGTACATGAAAATTTTTACCGGCCTCTCGGAATAAACGCCCCATTTTTCCCCATAATTTTATGTGTAGAACAAATGATTGTGTAGTACAAAGTAGTCACAAAATTTGTAGTTAACATTTCTAACACAGAGTAAGTTGCTCCATCCATATCCCCCCCCACCCACTACATATACTCCTCCACCCACATACAATATCCACTCCCCCCACATTTTCAATATCCCCCTTTCCCCCAAAAAATTTTCCCCCCAACATTAAATATCCCCCTCCACCACATACAATTTTCCCCTACACCCAATACAATATCCCCCCCCACCCCCCATACAATATTTCCCCCTCCCCACCCCCCCCCATAAATATCCCCTCCACCCCCCCATACATATCCCCACCACCCACATAAATTCCCCCCCCACCCCACATACAATATCCTCCCCCCACCCACATACAAAATCCCCCTCCACCCAAAACAATACCCCCCCCCACCCAATACAATATCCCCCTCCACCTTTCCCTTTGGTTAAAGCACCCCCCCCCCTTAAAATAAACACCAGCAAGAAAGTAAAAAATTTTAACTCCCACACGGGTTTAATCAGGGGACACAAATTTCGCTGGCATTATTCTGGAGTGATATAAACCCAAAAACACCCCCCATATAGAGGCCCAACCCCAGCTCAGGTATAACCCCACAACCTTTCCATATAGAGACCACCCTAGAGGTCAGACACCCGGTCAGGTATAAACCTACAAAACCGCCATAAAAGGGGAACCCAAAATAGAGGTTTAAAACACCAGCTCAGGGGCAAAATCACATTAAAAGTGAATACAGCCCCCTGATTTCCCAAAATAGAAGTTAACATTTAACCCCCGAAACAGGGACTCCACCCAGACGTCCCCAACTGAGGAAATCCCTTTTTCTTCTTAAAGAGTGTTCTTAAATTTCCCTTTTTTTTCTCCAAAACCCTTCCACCCGCCCTGAGGACTTTTTTCCCGGGCCCCAGCTCCCTCCCCCGCCAAAAATTTTCACACAAATTTTCTTAGAATCCTCAAAAATTTTCCAGCATCTCTTTAAACTATTTTCCCCCCTCTTACAAACTTCCCAGGGGTGGGGGAGCGGTACAAAGCCCTAACTTTTGAGGCCTGGTATCCTAAGGGGTTGGGGGTGGGAAAAATAATCCCCGGGGGATAATGCTAAACTATGGGCTGCTTCCCCCCTTTAAAATTAAAATTACCCGGTAGGTAGAATAAGTCCCCAGGTAGGTAGGCAAAAAGGCAAGGGGCCCCCGTGGTAGGGGAGGGGGTTTCTCCCAGTTAGGTAAGTTAAAAATAGTTAGGGTTCCCCCTTTATATAGGCTTCAAGGTAGTAACAGGCAGTTTTGGGGTTTCCCCGAAAAAGTTAAAATCAGGCAGTTTTAAGGGCCCCCCTTTTTGGAGGTTTTTCAGGCAGGTTTTTGGGGTCCTTTTTTTTTTTTAAGTAAATGTGCAAGAAGTCCCTGCCCCCCCCCCCCTTTTGGGTACTGGGGCAGGTAAATCAGGGCCCCCTTTGTATTTTTGGTAATCCCCGGGCCCCCCCCGTAGGTATCAAGGGATCCCTTTAGGTAATCAGGGCCCCCTTGGAAATCAGGGGCCTCCCTGTAAGGTAGTCCAGGCCCCTTTAGGTGAAAGGGGGCCCCCTTGTAGTCCCGGGCCCCCCCTTTTGGTAAACCCCAAGGGGCCCCCTTTTTAGTCAGGGCCCCCCCCCTTTTGGTACCCAGGGCCCCCCTTGTGTCAGGCCCCCTTTTAGGTTCCGGGGTCCCCCTTTAGGGGGGGGGAAGGGGGGGGGGGGGGGGGCCCCCTTTGTACCAGGGAAACCCCCTTTAGTCAGGGGCCCCCCTTGTAAACCAGGGCCCCCTTTTTTAACCCCGAGCCCCCCCTTTTTAGCCAGGGGGGCCCCCCCTTTGGGAGCCAGGGCCCCCCTTTAGGTAGCCAGGGCCCCCCTTTAGGTAGTCGGGGCCCCCTGTAAAATAGTCAGGGGGCCCCCGAAGGGAGCCCGGGCCCCCTTTTTTAGTCAGGGGCCCCATTTGTAAGCCAGGGGGCCCCCTTTAAGGGAGCCAGGGCCCCCGTTTGTCAGGGCCCCAATTGGGAGTCAGGGGCCCCCTTTAAGTAGACAGGCCCCCCCCTTTTTTGGGAGCCCGGGGCCCCCCTGTAGTCAAAAGGGCCCCATTTTTGTCAGGGAGCCCCCTTTAGGTGTTCAGGGGCCCGTAGGGAGCCGTGCCCCTTTTTTATCGGGCCCCCCTTGTAGCCAGGGGCCCCCTTTGTACCGGGCCCCCCCCCTTGAAAACCCGGGGGCCCCCCCCCTTGTAGCCAGGGCCCCCCTTTTTTTGGGGAAAACCAGGGCCCCCTGGGGGTAGCCAAGGGGCCCCCCGTAGGGAGCCAGGGGCCCCTTTGGGAACCCGGGGGGGCCCCTTGTTTTAAAGGGGGACTTTTGTAGCCCGGGACCCCCCCTTTTAGCCAGGGGAAAACCCCCTTTTATTTCCGGGGGCCCCCCGTACCCGAGCCCCCCCCTTTTAGCCAGTTTACCCCCTTTTAGCCAGGGACCCCTTTTATCCCGGACCGCCCCGTAGCCCCCCCGGGGCCCCCCGTAGTCAGAGCCCCCCCCTTGTAGCCCGGGCCCCCCTGTAGTCAGAGCCCCCCCCCTTGTAGCCAGGGAAACCCCTGTAGTCAGAGCCCCCCCCTTGAAACCCGGGACCCCCTGTAATCCCGGCCCCCCCCCCTTGGGGCCAGGGAACCCCTGTAAATCAGAGCCCCCCCCTTGTAGCCAGGGGACCCCCTGTTTGTTTAGAGCCCCCCCTTGTAGCCCGGGACCCCCTGTAGTCAAAGCCCCCAATTTTTAAAGGGGGCCCCTGTAGGCAGAGCCCCCCCTTTTTAGGCAGGGCCCCCCCGTATTTAGGGGCCCCCCCTTGGGAGGGCAGGGACCCCTGTAGAGAGCCCCCCCCCTTTTAGCCAGGGGCCCCCTGGGAGTCAGACCCCCCCCTTGTAGCCCGGACCCCCCTGTGTTAAAAAAAAAACCAAAAAAAAAAACAACAAAAAAGCCACTTTTCCGGCTCGGGCTCCTGCTTCCCGGCCCCTCCGAGGACGCCGGGCACCGTACTGGGGCCCCCTGATAGGCGGCGCGGTGAAGTGAAGTCACCCCGCGCCTACGCCCCAGTAGGGGCCGGGGCCCGGTAGGCTAAGGCCTAACGCCTTCGCCTGCCAGGGGGAAAACAGCGGGAAAGCAGCGCTAGTGGCGCTGTGCTCCCCCTGGGAAACCCCGCAGGGGCCCCGGGAGTCGGGGGCATTTTGTCCCCGGCTACCGGGCCGGGCTCTGGGCGCCCAGGGCCCGGGGCGCGGAAGGGCCCCGGGGACCCCGGCAATGCCTTTCCCGGGGCCCCCCCCCCGGTCGGGGGGGCCCCCCGGGGCATTCCCCGGTCCCCCCGGCGGCCCAGTCCCCCAGCCTGGTTAGGGGGCTCCTTTTTTTATTTACAGGCAGTTTTGGGTCCCCCTTTTGGTAGTATACAGGGAGTTAGGGGGCCCCCTTTTGCTAGTGTGCAGGAAGTCAGGAACCTTTTGGGTATGTGCAGGTAGAGCCCCCTTTTGTTTGTAGGTTGGGTCCCGGGCCCCTTGTTTGTAGGTTCCGGGGCCCCCTTTATTTGTAGGTAGCCCTCAGGGCCCCCTTTATTTTTAGGGAGGTCAGGGGCCCCCCCCAGTTTTTAAAGGGGGCCTCAGGGCCCCTTTGGGGTTTGGCGGCCTCAGGGCCCCCCCTTTTGGGGTTTGGGGAAATTTTCACGGCCCCCCCTTTTGGGTTGGGAGCCCCCAGGGGCCCCCCTTTAGCATTGGATAATGTTGGGGGCCCCTTTTTGGTTTTTGGGGAAAGTCAGGGCCCCCCTTTTGTATTTGGGTAATGTAAGGGCCCCATTTAGGATTAGGGTAATGGCAGGGCCCCCTTTAGCATTAGGGTAATGTCAGGGCCCTCTTTAGAATTAGGGTAATGTCAGGGTCCCCTTTAGGATTAGGGTAATGTCAGGGCCCCCTTTAGGATTAGGGTAATGTCAGGGCCCCCTTTATGATTAAGGTAATTTCAGGGCCCCCTTTAGGATTAGGGTAATGTCAGGGCCCCCTTTAGGATTAGGGTAATGTCAGGGCCCCCTTTAGCATTAGTGTAATGTCAGGGCCCCCTTTAGGTTTAGAGTAATGTCAGGGCCCCCTTTAGGATTAGGGTAATGTCAGGGCCCCCTTTAGCGTTAGGGTAATGTCAGGGCCCCCCTTTAGCGTTAGGGTAATGTCAGGGCACCCTTTAGAGTTAGGTATATATAAAAAAAACAAAAAAAAAACAGCCACTTACCCGAGCCTCGCTCCCGCTCCCGGGCGCTTCCCGCCGGCTACTGGCGCCCTGCATAGGCGGCGCGGTGATGTGAATTCACCGCGCCACCTACGTCACTAGTAGGGGCCGGCGCCTGGCAGGCTGAAGGCCTAACACCTTCAGCCTGCCAGGGAGATCAACGGAGCGCAGCGCTAGTGGCGCTCTGCTCCACTGACACCGCGCAGCCCCGGGAATTGGGGGCATTAGCCCGGGCGTCCAGGGACCGGATGCGCAGACGGGCCCCGGGGAGCGACAGCACTGCCTCCGGGGCCCGCAGGAGCTCGGAGCCCACACTGCGGCGGAACACTGTTATGAGGAATAAGGGGGCATGCTTGCAGCGGGCCCCCTTGTTCCACTGGGCCCCATACAGGAGTACCGGCTGTACCCCCTGTATGGCGGCCCTGACAGCAGGTAGGCAGGCTGGTGCAGCGGCAAATGTCCAACAGGAACAGATAGATGTATAGGAACCTATAATAGAACAGCAGCAATGCAGCAGCCAAGGGGTCAAGCTCTTGTGCAGAAGACAACAACGAACTGACCCAGAGTAAAGGTAGGAGGTTCCTTATGTAGCCAGAGGTTACAGGTCACTGGGTAGGGCCAAGGTACTCTGACTATTTAAATGTGGTGAAGTGACGCGCGCGTGCCCCTAGACGGAACACGTGTGCACACAGGATGCCAGGGAGCTGGAGGAAGCACAGGTGGTGAGGCTTCGGGAGTGGAAAGGAGCCAGGACAGTTGCGTGCAGAAAAGCCAGGGACACCAGGGATGTCGCAGCAGCGGGCCGGGACACAGCAGACACGGGCACGCTGTCGGTCCATAGCAGGGACCGCGGCGTGAACCGTGACAGTTGGGCACTCTGAAACATCAGCTCCCACCAGCGACGGAGAAGGAGACGGACACAGATGCGGACACGGAGCCTTTCTCTCCGTCGGATCCAGAAGGCCAGACAGTTTCACAATTTTATTGGGTCTTCATTAGGCAGTGGTTTGGGGTCCAGGGCTAGTGCAAGGCGGCGCCTCAGCTCTCAGGGTGCATCATCTGAGGCAAGTCAGGGCTGTGTTGAAGCTGTGCCGGAGGAAGCGAAGGAGGAGGTAGTATTCCTTGACACCGACGTTACCGACGTCCCTGCCTTGGAAAGAGGTTTGCATGAATTTGAGGCGGAGGAGGAAGATGAGGAAGATCAGTTTGCTAGTGACCCTCAACCCAGAGGTTTTGGGAAATCAAGGCTCATTCTCACATGAGTGCTTGGATGCTCCATTTCCTCCAACATGATCCTCGCATTAAGGCCATCAAAATGAACAACAGTTACTGGGTGGCCACCCTCCTCGATCCCGGTACAAAGCAAAACTAGCATTTTCCTTCCACCCACCCAAATAGAGAGTAAAATGCAGGAATTGGAGACCGTGCTGATTGATCAACTGGAGACATCTGTTGCGTCTGCTTCACGGTCTTCAAATATCACGGTGGAACAACGTCAGCAACGTGACAGCAGTAGAGTGCCAAGCAGCAGCAACAGACATTGTGGCAGAAGCCTAATGGGTGACCTCTGGCAATTTTTATTTACCACATGCAGGGCACACTTGTTTTTGCAAGATCTTTAACATAGCTAGCAATCCCTGTAGTGAGACAACCCATTTAATACAATTAAAAAAAAGAGAAACAAAAACGTGGTGGGATTCCGTCCTAAAAATGGTGGTTCAAAGACTCCTTTTTCCGGCACTTTTTAATCTGTGGGTCAGACAGGTTAAGGGTCATACTGCATTCCAGGACAGGGATACTCAATGTCCAGTTCAAGTAAAATGATGCTTCAAATAAACTGCCTTTTTGGCACTTTTTAATTTGTGGGTCATGCAGGTTTAAGGGTCATGCTGTGGTACAAGACAGGGATAGTGAATAGTCTGTGAGGTTTGTTTGTGACTCTTGTTGCCTAATTGTGTTGCCTAAGATGTAGCACGTATCCATTTGACTGTTGTGGATGTTAATTCCACTTCTCCACCTGTTTGGGTGTAAGAATGAAGGTGTTGTTCCTCTCCCATAGACTTTAATGGTCATCGGCGATTATCTATTATTAGATATTGGCATTATAATTGACGATATCGACTATTGATCCGATGACGATAGTTAACACAATCGTTCATCACTAGTTGTCAGTTGTTGGTAAAAAAAAAAACACATTTCTGAGCTTTTCCCTAGAAAAAAAATATACTTCCACTAATGGTTGTCAGTTGTCGGAAAAGTCCACATTTCGAGATATTCCGCAAAAAATAAAGTCTATTTGTACTCCTGTATGTCAGTTGTCAGAAAAGACCACATTTCTGAGCTATTCCATAGGAAAAAATTATGTTTCTACTCCTGGTTGTCAGTTGTCGGAAAAGACCACATTTCTGAGCTATTCCCTAGAAATAAATTATATTTCTACTCCTTGTTGTCAGTTGTCAGAAAAGACCACATTTCGGAGATATTCCGTAGAAAAAAGTTTATTGCTAATCGTACTTTGCAGTTTTAAATTACAAGGACAGAAGGAAGAACACTGTGGATTTGGTGTTACAGTTCTTCCATAAAACCACATTGCACAGATATTCGATAGAAACAATTATTATTATTATTATTATTTTAAAGCACCATTGGTTCCAGGGCGCTGTAGATTTGAGGGGGTTACATACATAACATAGGTCAAACAAGTACAATGATAAGTGATGAATGACAATTGGCACGACAGAGGGAGAAGAGGAAACCTCCCCGCGAGGCTTACAATTACAAGGAGGGGAAAGAGACAGAAGGTAGGGGCAGACATGTTTGTGGAGGGTATAGTGGCAGCAGGGTTATTGTAGGTTATAGGCAGCCTGAAGGAAAGGGGTTTTCGATTGCTTTTGAAGCTGGTGAGAGTGGGGAGAGCTGAGGTGTTGGGCAGTGGTTCCCAAAGAGTGTGGGGAAGCACGAGAGAAGTCTTGGAGACGGTTATGTGAGGAGCTGATAAGAGGAGAACAGAGAAGAAGGTCCTGAGAGGAGCGGAGAGTGCGTGAGGGGAGATATTTGGAAATTAGGGCAGAGATGTATGGAGGGGAGAGGTCATGGAGAGCCTTGTAGGTCTGTTTCTAATCCTAGTTGGCTGTTGGAAATTATAGGGATTTAAGAACACTTGTGATTTGCTGTTTACAGTTCTTCAATAAGAGACTGTGAACAAATCTTCTAGACCTTTTTAATATTTATCTTTCTGAACATGGAGCGATGTAGAGATGGTAAGTGAGCAAGGAGGGGGGTAGGACGTGGAGCTGCTGCTGTTCTGGCTACTTGCCATTCTACTGCTGGTACGTTGCTGACGTTGTTCCACCGTGACATTAGAACCTAAAAAGAAGACGCAACACATGTTTCCAGTTGGTCAACGAGCCCTGTCTCAAATTCCTGCATTCTACTGTCAATTTGTGTGGGTGTAAGGAAATTTCTGACTTTTGATTTGGAACGTGAATCAAGGAGGGTGGAGACCAAGTAATTGCTGTTCAATTTTTTTTCCTTGCGGCATGTGAAATTTTAAATCAGTATGTGAAACAAGCTTTTTTTCAATACGACCTTTACTATGAGTGTCTTTTACAGTGACCTGACCACCAAACTAGCAAAAATGCCCTTATTGACCATCAGAATAAAAATTGCCTGAAGAAATTAATATTTCAAACAAGAATTTTCTGAATAGGACATTGAGTATCGCTGTCTCTTAAAGCAGCATAACTCTAATACCAGACAAAATGCCCTTATGTAAACTCCCAATAAAATTTACAAGAAGAAATGAAGATGGTTGATGGGGAGATGCAGATGATGCAGCAACACTGACAGTCGGGCCGAAGTGCGAATGCCGGAAGTGTGAACTATGATCTCGAGGCCTCCTCAGAAGAAATTCAAGATATGGGTGCACTTGAGAAATTTCGCCCTATACGAGAGTGCTTGCCCCTCCGTATAAAATTCGAAACAGTCTGAGGTAACATCATTACATCCTTATGCCTAAGCAACAATGGAATATTTTGCAAAGAATGTTGTCACATAAACTCGTCGTGAATGGGCTCAAGGAGTTCAGGTTCCTTTAAAGGAGTGCGGATGAAGTGAACTTCACTTGGAAACATTGGCTGATGCTCCAGTTCCACCCAGGTGCCCTTTTCCTGGCTTCCTTTTTCTCGTTCTACTGGATGTGCTGGAGTAAACTGTCTCTGCTCATGGCGTGGCAAATGTGCTCCTTACGAACATTCTTGGGCAAGGGTTTTAATATTTATCTGCTTGTTCACAAATTTACACAGCATGCCGTTGAACATTGTAGATCCTGGGAGTATTGCCATGATAGCAATGATTTACAATGGGATCTGGATTATAGCTTTTTAACGGCACGATGACGCCAAAGACTGGATAAATGACCTTTCGGACAATCTTAAAAATGGTGACGAACAAATGCCTGTTAAAAACAAAATTTTTTACAAAAGGACCTGAATTATAGCTGTTTTTTACAGCACCCCAAAACCATTGACACTGCTTAAAATTTTCATGAAGAAATGAGTAATTGGAATAAGTTTTTTTTTTTAAAAAAAGTGTACAATTGTTGTCTTTTACAGTCTCCCAACCGCCAAACCAGCCTAATGACCTGTTGGACAGCCTGAATACAATTTGCAGTAAGAAATGTGCATTTAAAAAAAAAATTGTCAAGAGGACCATTTTTTCGTCCATTCCATTGGAAAAGGAATGTGAAGTAGACCGGCTACTAATCGGTGACCTCGGCAACTGGGGCAACAACATCATCAGAGATCCACGCCTGATTCCTCTTGATAAAAGTCAAACAATCCACATTCTCAGTAGAAAGCCGGATACATTTGTCTGCTATCACTCCTCCAGCTGTGCTGAAGGTCTGCTCCGAGATGATGCTGGCTGCTGGGCAGGATAACACTTCTATGAAGTGCCGAGCAAGCTCGGGCTATTCATCCATTCAAAAACATCGGTGTTGAGCCACAGATATTCGTGGACCATGATCTTAAAGCGGTCTGTGTGTCTGATTTGTGCCCTGCATTACAGGCATTGGTGAGGTGTGTAAATAAGGATTGCCAGAGGTCACCCATTAGGCTTCTGCCACAATGCTTGCTGCTGCTACTGCCGCTACGGCTACTTGTCACTCTACCGCTATCACGTTGCTGAAGTTGTTCCACCGTGACATTACAATGTGAAGCAGAAGCAACAGATGTCTCGAGTTGATCAATGAGCATGGTCTCCAATTCCTGCAGTCAATTTGTGTGGGTGGATGGAAAGTGCTGACTTTCGCTTTGTAACTTGGATCAAGGAGAGTGGCCATCCAGTAACTGTTCATTTTGATGGCCTTGATATGTGGATCATGTTGGAGGAAATGGAGCATCCAAGCACTCATGTGAGAGATGCAGCCAGGATTTCCCAAGCCTCGGGATCGAGGGGCACTAAACAGATCTTCCTCGTCTTACTCCTCTGCCTCAAATCCATGCCAACCTCTTTCATAGGCAGGGACAACGGTACTGTCGGTGTCCAGCCATGCTCCATCCTCTTCTTCCGCTTCCACCTCCTCAGCAGGAACACAGCCCTGACTTACCTCAGATGATGTACCCTGAGAGATGAAGTGCCGCCCTGCACCAGCCCTGGACCCCAAACCACTACCTAATGAAGACCTATAAAGTTGGGAAACTATCGGGCCTTCTTGAAACTGATGGCGATTTAAAGGTCTGTTTTCCCCATCGGGGTTTTCCCCCCCCTCCTCCCGTTTACTTCTGGAACCGCTGTTTCAGAGTGTCCCAACACCCTTTTTTCCCGAACTAAAATTTACCCAGGGGTCATGCTGACAAGGGCATTGTTTTTCATTTCATTTTTTTTGGCTTCTTCCCAAAAAAGGCCAAAGGAAAGGTGCCGAAATTTCTGATGAGGGGATTTCTTTTTACTATGGGCCCTCGGGTCGATAGCCCATTCGGCAATTACAATAAGATAACCATAGTCGATAATAGATTACCCAATGACCCCTTAAAATCTATGGGGGGGGAAACAACAACACCCTTTATTCCCTTTCACCCAAACAGGGTGGGGAAGCTGTAATTTAAAATCCACAAACCCAAAGGATACGTGAAACATCTTAGGCAACACACTTGGTTTTTAAAAAAACCACAGAAAAAAAATCACAGACCATTCCCTATCCCGGTTTTTGCCCAAAAGCATGCCCTTAAACCGCCTGACCCACAAAATTAAAAAAAGGGCCCGGGAAGGGGGAGTAGATTTGAACAAACATTTTACTTGAAATTTTGGGGATTGAATATCCCCTTTTCCGGAACGAGGCAAAGAGCCCCAAAACCCGTCTGGGCCCCCCAGATTGAAAAATGCTGGGAAAAGGGGTCTTTCAATCACCATTTTTTGTTGAACTGGACATTGACTATACCTGTCCTGGGCCGCAGTATGAAACCCTTAAACCTGCCTGAAACCCCCCAAAATTTAAAAAATGCCCGGAAAAAGGGGTCTTTGAACCACCATTTTAGTTGAACGGACATTGAAAACCCCGTCCTGGGCACAGCCCTGAGCCCCAAAAAGCATGACCCCCACATTTAAAAAAATGCCGGAAAAAAAAGGAAATCTTTCAACCCCATTTTAGTTTTTAAATGGACATTGACTAAACCTGTCCTGGGGGCCCCAGCAGACCCCCCAAACCTGTTTGACCCCCCAAAATTTAAAAAATGCCAGGAAAAAGGAAGTCCCTTTTAACCACCATTTTAGTTTAAAGGAAAAATTAAATATATCTGTCCTGTACCGCAGTAGAAAAATTAAAACCCGTCCCGGCCCACAAATTAAAAAAATGGGGGGAAAAGGAGATTTTAACCAAACCCTTTTAGTTGAAATGAAAAATTTAAAATACCCGTCCCCGGGCCACAGGGAGGGGCCATTTTTAAAACCGTCTACCCGCAAATTAAAAAATGCCGGGAAAAGGGTCTTTTAACCCCCATTTTAAATTGAACTGGACATTAACTTTTATCTTTCCTGTACCGGGAGTATGACCCCTTAAAAAACCCGTTTTGGCCCCCAGATTAAAAAATGTGGGAAAAGGAGTTCTTTCAACCCCTTTTTGTTGAAATGAACTTGGAAAAAACCCTGTCCCGGACCACAAGACCATTAAACCTGTTTTGGGCCCCGCAAATTAAAAAAACCCGGGGAAAAAGGGGTCTTGGGAAAAAAACCCTTTTAGTTGAACTGGACATTAAACCCATATTGTCCTGTACCCCCAAAAAATGAAAATTAAAAACCCGTTTTGAAACCCCCAAAAAATTAAAAAATGCCAGAAATAGGAGTCTTTCCAACCCCCATTTTAAATTTCACGGACAATTTAAATTTTACTTTCCTGGGCCACAGCATGAGCCCCCAAAACCCGCATGAGCCCCACAAATTTTTAAAAAGTGCCGGAAAAAAAGGGGTCTTTCAACCACCCCTTTTTGTTTTTACTGGACATAGACTAAACCCGCCTTGGGGGCCCCAGCATGTCCCCTTAAAACCCGTTTGAAACCCCCAGATCACAAAAATGCCACCCAAGCTATTTTTTTTCCCGTGACTTCATTTAAAAATATTTTTTGGGAAATGCATTTGTCTACAGAAATTTTTTTAAGGGAAGTTTTATTTTTTAGTTTTAAAATTATTTCCATTTTGCTTTTTTTTCAAGTGTGGGTAACATAAAATAAACACCCCTCCCTGCAGTTTTTTTAAAGGTATTTTTTAAAATGGTAAAGTGTTAAATTTGTTTTCCCAAAACCCATTGTAATACAAATGTCCAATCAACCCAAAAACTTTTTTAGTTTTAGAAGCCCTTTGCCCTCCTGGCTTCTGAGACTGTCAGCCCAAACAATTCAATTGGGTTTTAAATTTTTCCCCCAAATTCCCCTTTTTTCATTGAAATTTGGGGGCAGACTTTCCCCCGGAAATCAAATTTTTGCGAAACCCCAAAATGACTCCGGGCCCCCGAAAAATTTTTTTGGCCTCAAATTGTTTCAATTTTTTTGTTCCCGGGCCCCGGGACCCCTTTTTGACACTAATTTAAACCCCAAAAGAAATCACCCTTTTTCAAAAACTGATTTTTTTGAGGGAAAATTTTAAACTCTCCGATTTTCCCCTAACGGGGGACCAGTTCTGCCGGGCAGCCATCTATAACACGGGGGTTTCCCGCTGCCAGACTTACAGGGGCTGGGAGAGACCAGGCTAGCATCTGTCTCTATTAAACACAGGTTCAGCGCCCGGGCCGGGGTTACAGTGGGTGCGGTGGGGGAGCCCAGGCTGGGGGTTTCCGGTTCCCAAAAACTATTAAAAATGGTAAAAAAAGCCCTTATTTACGCAGCAACGAAAAAAATCGTGCTGAAGCAGAGTGCCCGGGAAACGGAAGTGTGGGGGGTAAAAACCTCCCGCCTTCCTCAGTAACAGTCAAGACCTGGGTAGCACTTGCCCCTCCGAATTTAGTGCGGACCAATTGAGTTCCCCTTTGGGAATATGGTGGTTAAAAAGCTCCTGTTTCCCCCCAGGTTTCCCTTTTTTTGGTTTTTTTTTTTCTCAAATTTAAATCAACTTTTCTGGAGGAAATTGGGCCCCTGTAAAATTTTTTCTGTGGCCCCTTTCTCCATCTCCATGTCCCCTGAATGCCCCCTTAAACTGGTTTAAGTTTTTTCCCTTTTCCCCCCCTTGTACAATTTCCAAAAATTTTTTTACCAGCTATTTTGTACAAGCAAAAATTTTTAGTAGTTTTTTCTAGAAAACACATTTTTTAAAAAAGGATGGAATCCCATTTAGTCTTTGTTTCTCTATTTTAATTGTATTAAAAGGGGTTGTCTCAAAACAGGGAAATTTATAGCTTTTTTTAAAGATCTTGCAAAAAAAAATCATTTTTTGCAAAATGTGTCCATTAACGTTTTCCTACCAAATTCCCGTTTCTGACCCCCATCACCCCCCTTTAGCCACTTTTTGACAATTGTGAAAACAAATGTTGGGTTTGAAACAATTTTTTTTTATAATAGGAACTGGGAGTAAAGCTGCATGTCACAAACAAAAAAGCCCCAAAAAATTTAAAAAAAAGACCCGGGAGCCACTTTTTTTACAATTGTTAAGAAAAAAAAGCTGTTAGAAACAAAATTTTTTTTTTTTTTAAATGACCTGTAGTATAGCTGCAAAGTCACAGCAAAAAAAGCCCCCCCAAAAAATTTAAAGCATGGGGCCCTTGAGCCAATTTGGGGCAATTGTGAAGAAAAAAAATGTTTTGTTGAAACAAATTTTTTTAAAGGGAAAAGGAAACCCGTAGTATTGTGCATTTCAAAGCGCATGGGCCCAAAAAATTATAAAAAAAGACCCTTTTCACCACTATTAAAAAAATTTGGGATGGGAAAAGCCACTTAGAACCAAATCTCTTTCCAAAGGACCATGTTTAAAAGCCCGTAATCTCCACGCAAAATGGGCCCTCAAAAAATTTATAAATATGACTTTTTCAGCCACTTTTAAAAAAAGTGATGGAGAAATGCCACTTAAAAGGCCGCATTTCTGTTCCAAAGGACCATAATTATAGCTAGTATCTCAACAGCATCATCGACTCCTCAAAAAAAAAAAAAATAACCATTGACAATGCAAAACATCTAAGATAAAGTGAGTAAATGGGAATACGGAGTTTGTCATAAACCCTTCCGTCTTTTTAAAGTCTCCCTCACCGAGCAAAACCAGCAAAATAAACGTTGGGAAAAGTGAATAAAAATTGCAGTAAGACAATTATCATTTTAAAAATCATTTTTCAATAGGACCATTTCAGTTTGAAGAGGAATGTGAAGTAAGACCGGCAACTAATGGTGACCTCGCAAATGGGGCCACAACCATCAACAGAGATCCATGCCTGATTCATCTTGATGAAAGTCAAAACGATCCACATTATCTGTGGAAAGCCGGATGCGTTTGTCAGTAATACTCCTCGCATGCTGTGCTGAAGGTCCCGCTCAGATATGACGCTGCTGGCTGGGCAGGACAACACCTCTATGGTGTGACGAGGCCAGCTCGGCAATTCGTCATTTTGGATACCCAGAAGTCTATGGGTCCGGAACACATATACAAAAACATCAGTGTTTTGAGACGCAGATATTCCGTCAACCATGATCTTAAGCTGATCCTGGTGTGTTGGATGATGACCCTGCATTGCTTGCGTTGTAGGTGTGTAAACAAAGATTGCCAGTGTCACCCATTAGGCCTCTGCCACCTTGCCTGCTGCTGCCGCTACGGCCTACTTGGCACTCTACTGCTGTCACGTCGCTGATGTTTGTACCAACCGTGACATTTGGGGACGTGGAAGACAGACGGCAAACAGATGAGTCTCCAGTTGATCAATCAGCAAGGTCTCCATTTCCTGGCCATTTTTACTCTCTATTTGGTGGGTTGAAGGAATGTGCTAGTTGTGTTTTTGTACTGGGGATCCAGGAGTTGCCACCTCAGTAACTTGTTGTTCATTTTGATGGCCTTAATGCGAGGATCATGTTGGAGGAAATGAGTGACATCCAAACACTCAATGTGAGAGAATGGAGCCTTGATTTCCCAAGCCTCTGGGTCGAGGGGCACTAGCAACTGATCTCCTCATCTTCTCCTCCACCTCAAATTCGCGCCAACCACTTTCCAAGGCAGGGACGTTGGTAGCTTCGGTTCTATGAAGAACAATACCCTCGCTTTACGGCACGCTTCACGTCCGGCGTGCCTCCTCCTCCTCCTGCCTCTGCCTCCTGGAACAGCTTCCAACACAAGCCCTTAGCTTTGGCCTGAGTGATGCACCTGAGAGCTGATGCGCCACCCTTGCACTAGCTCTGGCCCCCGAACCACTGCCTAATGAAGACCTATTGGAAATTGTGGGAAACTGTGTCGGTCCTTGAGGATTTGGACGGAGAGAAAGGCTACCATTTAGCACTGTGTCCGTCTCCACCTCCGTCTCTGGCGTGACCTGATGTATCAGAGTCGTCCACCGGATCGTTCCAGAACTAATATCACCACAATGCCCACTAATGGCTGACAAGGCATTGTTCGCACTGACCTTTTGGTGTCTTCTTAAAAAACTGGCAAGGATGGTGCATAGCTCTTCACCTGCCCTCCACCACGGTGGCTTCGACCACCCGCGAGTTCCGCACCCGCTCTTGTCAGGCCATGTGTCACTTCGTACTGCAATAATTGCATTGCGCTGCTGCCACAAGATCGCTGGAGCATGTGGAGGGGTGGAAATTCCAGCGTTTGCGCACGTCAACAAATATACTTGTTTGACGGGGTAGGGCCGAGCTGACGCTTGGCACCCACGTAGCTAACGGGAACTAAGCAGGTGCGAACGGTCGGAATTGCGAACTTAGACTTCGAGCCTTCCTCATCAGGCAGGCCAGAGACCCGGGTAGCTCTTTAGAAATTTTCTGGACTACAAGGTTCATGACATGTCCATGCAAGGAATGTTCTCCAGATCCACCGATCTTAAGGGCGGCCATGCAGATATCGCCCGTTTATCCGTCACACGCCACCATTGCCTGGCACAAGTCTTGCACCGCAGCCACGCTCGGGTCTCAGTTGCGGAGAGCCACATCCTACGAGCCTCCTGACCTGTGTTTGTACGGTCTCCAAGACAGATTTAATTTTAAATCACGTCCTGGTGTTCTCTGGGCAACGAGATGCCACCGAGGAGGACCTTGTGGGGAAAGAACCCTGCAAACCATCCCTGCTGTTTAGAAGAGCGTGCGCCGAGCCTGAGAGCCACCGTCACCCCCAGGGGACCTCCACCCAGCTCACCCAGTAGCTTTCACATGAGATTATAGCGGCCTTGGCCGTGTGCTTCATCTAGTCTATTTGTTTGGTGGTCAGATGTGACTTTTCAGTCCACAATGCAGAGCACGAGCGCTAGAAATTTTAGATGACACTTGGCCTGGCAAGGGCAGGAGACGGCTTTTCTGGCAAAGAAAAATGCCTTCCGCTCGGCATCTGCTATTGAGGCAGGCAAGGGTCCATGTACTGTCTTGAACCCATCTGTTTCCACCAGACGGAAAGGCAACATTTTCCAAGGCCAAAAGCCTAGGCAAATGCCAACCAATCAGGCTTTTGGCTTTGTGGACTGGTTTTTGGGTTAAAAGTGTTCTATCTGCAACCCAAACCTGGAAACAGAAGGCAGGCTGCTAGACTCGTCAATGGCAGAAGGAGAATGGGTAGGATGGTCTCTTGGTGGGTGCTGGTGGAACTTGTGTGACGTTGGAGGGCTGAAGCGGAGTCTGAGCCCTGATCATGTACTCCTGAGAGACATGGGCTGCTGAGGAAAGCTTGTGGGGCGGAGGATGAGGAGGGCGGAGACGAGGGTTGTGACAGTGGTTGGAGGTCTGTGCGTCGTTTGGCCTTTTTTGGCCAACGTGTTGCCTCCCATTACAACTCATGCATTCGCTGCATGTGACTAGATATGTTGGTGGTGGTTACCCTCCAAATTTTTTGCCTCTACTTATGCGTTTACACCCGGCAAAGGTCGCCATATGACATCGCCTGGGTGAATCAAGGCTTTGCTCAAAGAAGGCCCAGGCTGAGATTTCCTAGACCTTTTTGACGGCGTGATAAGCGGGAGCAGGTTTGCGCTGACCGTGAGCTGGCGGAATCCATATCAGGCGTACATTCTGCAACCGCCCTCTAGACCCCTTCCTGAGTGCGTAACTCGTACTTGACACTACCCCCATCGACTTCTGCTCCTCTTCCAGTAATGAACGCGCTCATCGCAACAAAATTCTGCTGAAAAGACCAACGTTGGATCCGCAAGTCCGTTATCATTCATCCATCAACACAGGTGACTTCGTCGCCTTTCCAGTGACCATTCTGCATCCAGGAGAAGCGGGGTGCAACAGCAAGAGGGACTGCAAGTGCGTTGCCGACCGCCCGGGATTGTTTGCCGTATTTGACCGCTTCCTTCTCCATCCCTCTGATGGCACTCATAAACTGGGCGTCAGAGCAAGAGAAAATCATCCTCTTTTGGCCCTTTATCTTTTAACATGCCTTCTGACCCCAACCGCATTTTGTCATCAAAGTGAGGTCCTTCAGAAAAATGGATTATCCAACAGTGGTGGGTAACAATAACAGTTGAAATTTGGCGCTTCCTGTTGGACGAGATGCTGGTGATGCTGATGACGACATTTGTGGCCTTGACCCTGGGAGGGACGAGGAGGTAAACTGCTGGATGCAGGTTCATTAACCACTGAAGAACAGAGTGTCGAACGCTGTTCGTTTTACTGAGATTCCACGGGGTGCCCTGCCCAGCGATGACAGGCCCTGACGGTCCTGCAACAGATGATCCCCTGGCAAGCGTGTTGTCGCCAGCACTGAAGGAGCACCTGTTCTCTTCGTACCACTACCTCCATGTCCTACCACCCCTCTTTGCTCGCTTACCACCTATTTCGCTCCATGTTCAGAAATATACAAATTGTGTAGAAGGTAATGGAAGAGATTTTGGAAAGTCTCTTTTTTAAAATACGGGCAAATCACAGCTATTCACAAATCCTCAAATCAAACAAAATTGGCAGGAATTCAAATATAACTGTCAAAGTAGATCTATCAACCAAAGCTTGGCCTGCGCCAAAGTAAAAAACACGTATCTGAAATGTATTGCGGATAATAAAAATGTTAACTTTTGGCACCATCAATTTCACCTGTGTAACTAACAATTGCTGATTCAAATTTAACTGCAAGTGGCTCTATCAACAAATCTGGACTGGGCAAAAGTGCAAAAAAACAACGTATTTGAAATGGTATTCGGATAATAAAATAAATTTTTGGCACCTATCAATTCACCTGTGGTGACTACAAAATTGCTGTATTCAAATTTAACTGCAAAGTAGATCTATCAACAAAGCTGGCCTGCGCCAAAGTGAAAAAACACGTATCTGAAATGTATTCGGATAATAAAAGGTATTTTTGGCACCTATCAATTCACCTGTGGTGACTACAAAATTGCTGTATTCAAATTTAACTGCAAAGTAGATCTATCAACAAAGCTGGCCTGCGCCAAAGTCAAAAAACACGTATCTGTAATGTATTCGGATAATAAAAGGTATTTTTTGGCACCTATCAATTCACCTGTGGTAACTACACAATTGCTGGATTCAAATTTAACTGCAAGGCTTCTCTATCAACAAATCTGGACTGGGCAAAAGTGCAAAAAACACGTATCTGTAATGTATTCGGATAATAAAAGGTATTTTTGGCACCTATCAATTCACCTGTGGTGACTACAAAATTGCTGTATTCAAATTTAACTGCAAAGTAGATCTATCAACAAAGCTGGCCTGCGCCAAAGTGAAAAAACACGTATCTGTAATGTATTCGGATAATAAAAGGTATTTTTTGGCACTATCAATTCACCTGTGGTAACTACACAATTGCTGGATTCAAATTTAACTGCAAGGCTTCTCTATCAACAAATCTGGACTGGGCAAAAGTGCAAAAAACACGTATCTGTAATGTATTCGGATAATAAAAGTTATTTTTGGCACCTATCAATTCACCTGTTGTGACTACAAAATTGCTGTATTCAAATTTAACTGCAAAGTAGATCTATCAACAAAGCTGGCCTGCGCCAAAGTGAAAAAACACGTATCTGACATGTATTCAGATAAGAAAAGGTATTTTTTGGCACCTATCAATTCACCTGTGGTGACTAAAAAATTGCAGTATTAACATTTAAGTGCAAGGTGCCTCAATGAACAAAGCTGTAGTTCGCCAAAGTCAAAAAACACGTATCTGAAATTTATTCGGATATTACAAGGTATTTTTGGCACCTATCAACCTGTTTCTGCTTGGTTTGGGTTTAATTTAAGTACAAAAATGGTATTTAACAAAGGTTTGGGAAAGGGCCCAAAAAAGAAAATTTAACACCTATCTTAAATGGTTTTTCTGATAATAAAAGTGGGTTTTTACCAACAAAAAGACCCGCAGTTATTTGGGAAAAGTGTTTTTGGGGTTTTTCCTATTTAAATTCAAGGGGTGGCCCCCAAAATCAAGGAAAAATTTTAATAGAAAAACTGTTAATAATAAAAACTATTGCAATGTCTACACTAAGTCTTGGTGAACTTTATCCAGGGTTTCTTTTTTAGAGCTTTTTTATTTTTCGCCCGGGGGGCCACCCTCGCCCCTCCCCTGATTTTTCAGCGGTTTGTTTCTCCCTTTTTTTTTTCCCCTACCTAACTTTAAAAAAAAATTTTCCAATCTCTAAACTAAATAAATTGTAAAAGGGTCACGTTTAAAAGTGGGTTTCTTGTGAAAAAATATAATAATTTTTGCTGAGCTGTTTTTGGGCACAAGCAGAGGGGCCGTTTCCCTTTTGCTTGAGACGCCCGAGAGACATGAGGCTGAACAGGAAAAAGCCCGTTCTATTTTAAACCCAGGTTATGTTTATTTTTCCCGGGCAATCCGCAACCATCCCCATCCCGTCATGCCTCGCACCACATCTCACCCGGGTTATTCTGTTTAACTGATTTGGGGCCGCCAAAATTTCAGGGAAAAAACCCGGGAAAAAAGGGGCGATCTTAATAGATAAAGCCACAAATTTTTAAACCCAAAATTTTCGGGATGGTCTAAAAAAAACCGATCACCATAAAAAACTGTGCCGATTTCAACTTTGTCGGGTAATAATACGCTCAACATTCTTCTGACCAAACGCCAATTTGTCTTCAAGAGGTCTTCAGGAAAATGGATTATCCAAGTGGTGGGTACACAAGGACATTTGGGCTGCTTCATGTTGGACGGATGCTGATGATGTTGATGGACGACATTTGTGGCCGTGACTGGTGAGGACGAGGAGGTAAGATGCTGATGCAGGTTGCAATTAACCATGAAGAAACAGATTGGCGACGTGTTCGTTACTGAGATTCACAGGACCCTGACCCAGCGATGACAGGCCCTGACGGGTCCTGTACTGACGATCCGCTGGCATGCGTGTTGTCGCCAGCAGTGGAGGAGCACCTTCTCTCGTACCTCTACCTCCCATGTCCTACCCCACTCTTTGGGCTCGCTTACCACCTGAATTTCGCTCATTGTTCAGAAATATAAAAATTTGGAAGGCATGGAAGGTTTTGGAAAGTTCTTATTAAAAGACGGCAAATCCCATGCTATTCTCAAAATCCCTCAAAATCTAAAACAAAATTGCTCTGAATTCAAATTTAACTGCAAAGGTGTGCTCTATCAACACAGCTGGCCCTTGCCCAGAGATGAAAAAAACAAGTATCTGAAATGTATACTGATAATTAGTGTTGAGCGATTGCGTTGGCTATCGAGACGATCCGATAGTCTAGATAGTCCGGCCGCTATCGATAAGGTTTTTCGATAGTGAGCATCGATTTTGCGCGATGGACCATTAACGTTATGGGAGAGCAACAACCACCTTCATTATTACACCCAGACAAGGCTGGAGAAGCTGAAATTAACCTCCTCAACAGTCAAATGGATACGTGTACATCTTAAGGCAACACTCTAGGTTATAAAGTCACAGACAAAAAAGTCACAGACCAGTTTTTTACTATCCCTGTCTTTACCACAGCCTGACCCTTAAACCTGCTCACACAAATTAATTAAAGTGCCAGAAGGCGTATGATTTGAAATCATGTTACTGAAGCTGGACATTGGAATATCCCTGTCTGGCAACGCAGCATGAGCCCCAACCTGCTGACCCCCAACATTTAAAAGTGCTGGAAAAATAGGAGTCTTTCAACCAACCATTTTAGTTGAATGGACATTGACTTACTGTATGGGCCACAGGCATGAGCCCAAAACCTGCATGACCCCCACATTTAAAATAGTGCCGGTACAAAAAGGAGAGTCTTTCAACCACCATTTTTGTTGTACTGGACATTGGAACACTATACCTGTCCTGGGCCACAGCCGAGCCCCAAACCTGCCTGACCCCCAATTTAAAAAGTGCCGGAAAAAGGAGTTGTTATGTTGACTGTTATGTTTTCGTATAATAATGGGTATTTTGGCACCTTTCAATTCACCTGTGTGTATATAGAATGCTTGTTGTAAAAAAAAGGGGGTGATGAAAACAAATTTTTTTTCGTAAGATGCTGCGCTAAAATGAACAGTGCTAGGTGCGCAAAAGTCAAAAAAACAGCGCGTAATGTTTGTTTTGATTTAATAAACTGTATTTTTTGCCCTTTCAATTCACCTGTGGTCGATTATAGAATTGCTGTTTTTAGATTTACATAGATGCTGCGTCCAATGAACTGTGCTGGGTGCGCAAAAGTCAAAAGACACATAACTGTGATGTTTTCGTTACGATAACACGGTATTTTTGGCAACAAAACAACCTGTGCTGACTACATGTTGCTGGTTTCGTAATTTAAGTGCAAGGGTGGATATATAACAGTCACAGTTGTGGATGGGTAAATTGAAACACCATCTGAATGTTTATACTGATAATAAAAAGTGGAGTTTTTGCAGCGTAACAATGAGACTGCAGTTTTCTTGAAATGTGTTTATCCAAATTTAAGTTCTGGTCTGCCCAATATCAGGAAATATTTCAATAGCAAACTGTAATAATAAAGATATTCCACTTCAATGTCTACACTAGTCTTGGTGAACTTATCCAGTGATCTTTATAGATAGAGCTTGTCTAGTCGTTCGCCCGCGGGCCCCCAACCCCCCCACCCCACCCCGCTCCCACAGCCGGTGAATTTACAGTGGTAGATTTGCTTTAAAATTCAATTAGATAACTACATAAAAATGTTCATATCCCTATATCTAACTTAAAATTGGAAGGATCACAGCTAATAGTAGAGGTTCTCTGTGACAGGAAAGAAATAGACTATTTTCGCTGAGTGTTTTGCCTCAGGCCAGAACGCAGGTCCTTTCCTTATGAGACGCTTGAGTCACTGAGGATGAAACAGGTTACGCTGTTATATGTAAAACGAGGTCAAGTGATTTTTCGCCAAATCGCAACCATACACATCCCAGTCATGACGTCGCACATTACATCTGACCCTGCTCTCTTCTGTAATCTGATTTTGCTGGCCGCCAAATTTACAGGAAGCGCCGAAAAAGGCGCGGATCTTAATGATGATGCACAGATTTTAACCTTAAATTATCGCATGATCTGGAAAATTCGATCACCATAAAAACTCCTTGCCGATTTCAACTTTGTCGATACAAAATCGCTTAACACTACTGATAATAAAAGGTAATTTTTGGCACCTATCAACCTGGTGGTGACTACAAGTTGACTGGGTTCAAATTTTACTGCAAAGTAGATCTATCAAACAAAGCTTGACTGACCAAAATTAAAAAATACACCTGCTGTCTGAAATGTATACGGTATTAAAAGGCTATTTTTGGCACCTTTCAATACACCTGTGGTGACTACCAAAATTGCTGGATTTCAAATTTTAACTGCAAGGTGGCTATAATCAACTAAAGCTGGACTGGGCAAAATTGAAAAAGGAACACCTTCTGAAATGTATATAGAATAAAAGTGGAGTTGTTGCACCTAACAAATAGACACTGCAGTTATTTAGAAAAAGATCTGTATCCTAATTTTAGGCAATGTTTTTTTTTTACAATGTCTTAAACAAAGTTTTGGACTGTACAATATCAGTATCCCCGCTCCCCTCTGTGACTTTCCAGTCGGTAGATGCTCTCTTAAAATTCTTTCTGCCTACTACCTAAAATCTGCAAAATCTCTGATCTAACTATCTTCTAAGGATCACAGCTAAAAAGTAGAGCTTGTCTCTGTGAAGAAATATATAATTTCGCTGAGCTGTTTGGCCACAGAGAGCGGCATGTCCTTCTGCTCTTGAGACGCTGAGAGACACTGAGGCCTGAAACAGGAACGCTGTGTCTAATGTAATACGAGGTCATGTGATTTTTTCAGCAAATCGCAACCATCACATCCCAGTCTTGACGTCGCACACCACATCTCAACCCTGCTCTATTCTGTAAGCTTGATTTTGCTGGCGCCAAAATGACTGGAAGCGCCGATAATGGCGGGATATTAATAGATTATGCACAGTTTTTAATCTAATCATCGCGTGATCTAAAAATCCGATCAACGTATAACCGTGATCGAATTTCAACTTTGTCGATAATAATCGCTCAACACTAGTGCAGAGCTTTTTCACCTGCCTCCACTCTCGGTGGCTCAACACCTCGAGGTCCGCACCACTGCTTGTCAGGCCATGTGCCATTCATAATGCTAAGGCATTACGCTGCTGCCACAATCGCTTGATCATTTGGAGGGTGGAATTCCAGCGTGTTGCCACGTCAACATTGGAGGACGGGTTGACGGGGAGGCCAACATGACGCTGTAACACAGACAGCCGGAACGAAGCAAGGTGTGATCGCTGGAAGTGTGAGCTCAGACCTCGAGCCTTCCTCAGCAGGCAGTCAAGATCCGGGTAGAAATTTATGGATGACAAGGTTCATGATGTGTGCCAGGCAAGGGATGTGCTCCAGCCTACCGATCTTAAAGGGGTTGTCTCACTACATGGATGTCTCTGATCTCAGTCCTGTTTTCTTGGTTGCATTTTGAATTCAGGGGCGTGTTTACCGGCTTCCACTAGGCTGCTGTAGAAGCCAGGTCTGTAGCTATAGCAACCAGTGCTGGCAGCCTATCAGATCAAACAGGGTCTGTAGCTATAGAGACCTGACCAAGAGGGCATATCTCAGAATAGGTAGGACACTGTTAATGGACAAATATTGCAAAATGACTTGTTTTTCAAGCTCTTTAACATAAAAAGCAATCCTTGTAGTGAGAAAACCCCTGTAAGGGCTCTTACCACTGAAGGATAATCGGTACCGGTGGTGTCCAACTGTGCCTCCTCATCCTCCTCCACTATCTCATCCTGACCGTCGAGCAGAGCCCTTGCTAGCGTCATGTGCTCTACTCTGTGAGCTGAACTGCTGTCCTGCACCCACCCTGGACCTAGAACCACTGCCTAAAGAATATGAAGTATAATGACTCTCCAATAATTACCATATAAAGATTTTGAACCTCTTGAGAAAGCTGGCGGCGAAACGCGCTAATACCCTCCTTGGTGACCTATCCACCACTTTGGTAATGAATTGAAATATAGGTTTTTGTATTTTTATTAAAGATGGGCGAATTTCTCAAAAATTCGATTCGCCGACTTCGATGAATTTTCCAAAAAAATTTGTTGTCAAATTTTTATTTTGGGACGAATCGCTTTTTAAAAAACAGTTTTTTCCCCAGGTGCACAGGCCGTAGGATGTGTAAAAAACGTTGTGCATGCTTAAATATGCAGAGGGAGTTTGGGTTTTGGGTCTTCTAAAATGTTGTGTTTTTAGTATGACACGATATGATGCCGCCGCTTTAGAATGCTTCATATAAAATTCCCTGGGCATTAAGAGGGCAAAACTGCCCAAAAAAATGAAGGGGGAATGTACCCTGATATATTTGGGGCAGCGCCAGCGGGAAAAAAAAAACAAGTGGGGTACGTCCTACCATAGCGTAAAGAAACAAATTAGTAGATTACCGGAGCCCCCACGACAGAAACCAGAAAGGGGACTCACCAGGAGTAACCTGCGAGGCCACAGCATCCGGTGTCATTTACCGGCCACATGTTGCCAACATGGGGCATACATTTCTCCCAGATGACTCTGCCCCCAGCAAGGTCGGTGGGTTTGTCACCCCAAAACCCCCCCTTGTTGGCATGGCCCGGGAGCAGGTGAGGGGCTCTCCCCTGTCCTCAACCCACTCTGTCCCGTTCGTTTCCCCACAGCCAAGAACTATATGTGCTGGGGCCCTTCTGCGCAACTTTACAGTGGGGGACAATTTTTGGGACAGTGGAAGCAAAGAGGTGGGGAAGAACCCGCTGCTTCTTGCAGAAGCGGGCAAATGTGATGAGGAGAGTTGCAATAGGGCGTTTTTGCGAGTGGTCGACTTTGTACGCAAAATGTTTTTAAAAGTCAGCCCCACCATAGGTAATTTTTGTGGATGGGTGCTCAGGTGTAAGGGATAATTCCCTATGTCAGCATAAAGAGATATACCCGGGCCACCAATTGCTATGAAAGGGTATAGTGGTTTATTTACATGAATGGGGTATTATGAAAAAAGTGCCCCTTTTCATTAGTAGGGGAGTTTACTGCAAAAATTTAAGAGTAATGCACAATAGAGGTGGGTTACAGATGTCCATGTGGTGTTTCGGCCAAAAGGCCTTTATCAAACAACATCTGTATGCAAAACGAATGATTAAGTGAGAGTATGTATAAGGCAGCAGATTATGGAGCTGGATCTGGGAAACAATAGATGATGGTGGTAAGCGCTGGGTAATGAGGCTGCAGTAGTATAAAGGAGTCAAAAAAGACGTCCGGGAGGTAGGAAAGGGTGCGCGGCAAAAAGTGCCCCCCAAAGGAAAAAATTCAGTCCACCCCATCCCTTGTCCCCCCTTTTCCCCTTTGGGTGAAGGGCGCCCTACGCTGTCACTACTTAGACTCCCCATTTTTCCGGCCCTGAGGAAATTATTATCTTACATTAATTTTTAGAGATGGAGGGAAGAAGGAGGGTTTTTGGACGCAGAAATCTGGGATCTTGGAGTAGGAATTAATGTTGGGGCGGAGATGTAAAGTTGGGTGTATCAGCAAACTGGTGGTTTTGAAGCTATGGGGATGCTTCAGCTGCCCGACCAACAGTGTAAAGGGTTCATCATTATCTGGGGAGGAGAGCAGGCTTGCGTGTCAGGGTGGCACGCCCGTAAGTGGTAGTGTGGCCCGGGAAGTCGCAGGGTGGCAGCAGTGGAGTTTGGGACAAAACAGCCACGATTTAGCCACCCTTTGCGGCCCCGAAAGTGCGCACAGGGGTCCCCGGGTCAGGCGGAAAAACAGTCGTCGTGCAGCGTTTGGTGGTAAAATCATCTACTCGGCGGTGTGCCAGTTTTTTTGATGAGACCCCGGGAGGGTTTGAACATAGTATATGTAGAATCGTGGGCAAAAAGAAAACTGTGACAGGGGCCTAACGTTTTGGGACCCGGCCCCGCTCAACATATGCAGTGTCACCTACGTGTTTCAGATGGGGTCCCATCCTGTCCCAAAAAGCAGCAGAACCCAGTGGCACGCCTCCCTTTTCAGGAGTCATGGCTTTAAGCTCTGCCCAAGACAATCCCCGTCTATTAATCATCTACCGGTTTCCGATACTACTGCTCCTCGGCAATTTATGGTGCCCCAGTCGTTCACCCAGACGATTTCCGGGGGCAGGTATTCGCTAGCCATCCCAAAATGCAGAAGCTGACGTGCTCCTGTCCCAAATTGGTTTGGGACTGCAGTCCCTCCCCCTTTTTAAAATGGTGGACTCTGCACCCTTCAAAAACGGCCCGGGAAATTGGCATTCACTTTTAGCCATTGTAACGACACGGGTAGTGGCTCCTCTGGACCACCGCAAGCGGTGGTTTGCGGGCACGCCAGGGAGGGGGGGCTAAATAGGGCCCGGTTGTCACCAGAGCCCGGCGCAGGCAGGATGGACTTTCTGCGGCGGGGCCTACAGGAACTCCCCGGGCGTGATTTTGCTTGTGTGGCAGCGGAGCAGCGGGGTACAGAATTGTAAAATAAAAAATCATGCAAAAGGTCAGGCCCAAAAGGTCGGGAAGGCGGGTGGGGGATTTGAGGTAGGTAAAGTAGCGAAAGGTCAGGGACACGGTCAGACAGGAACTGATGAACAGGGAAATTTTATGTACAGGAATAAATATATTAACAGGGGGAAATTTTGAAAAAGGGGAAATTGATGAACGGAATAAAAATTTTTTAAAAAGGGGGAAATTATTGAACAGGGGAAATTTTATGAACAAAAAAAATATAAAACAGGGGGGAAATTATTGAACAGAGAAAAGGGCCATTAAAGATTTTTTATGATCCCCAAATGGAAAGGGTGATTCCCCTGGGCGAACAAAGTCACACACGGGAAAAATCTCTCGGTTGTTCAAGTCTTACACCCCTCTGCAAGACATTCTAATAAGTGCCGGAAACTTTGATGCACTTCGCCATTTTTTACACCACCAATCCACCCTCCTTAAACTGCGCGCACCGGCTCCCCCAAAATGGTGATATTGCATTTCCAAATGGTGGAATTCCAGCCTCCATATGTTGCAATGTCTTATGAACAGAGAAAGGCATTAATGGGTTTTTTGATGACAGGGAAGGGTACACCCCTGTGTAATTTTAATGTCGGCCTGTCAGCTCATGCGTGCACCCGCCCTTTTTTCTAGGCCCTTTCATGCTGACATGCGTTATTTTTGGGAGTCGCCAGGACACAGCTAATTCGTTTTGTAGTCTATTTGAGAAATGGCAATTCATTGGCTTGCTGCACTCAGCCGCCCTCTTTTAAACCCGTGCGGATAGTCAATTTCAAGTTTCCCATCACTTCCCGAGAAGTGGCAGTCTGAATGGACTCCCAGCAAAGGTAAAAGTTTTTGTGTAGGGACTACCTGCCTGGGAACCCCTTTAGTTTTTGGGAGGTGAGCTTAATCAATTTTTGATCAAAAAAATGTAAACTAAGAGTCCCCGGTTTTTATATTTCCCTTAGCTGTAATGCATTTCCAATATTCCCATATACCTTTTAAGTTTTTACTTAGTTTTTTTGTGGCCATGTTATTTTTATTAGTGTTGTATTGCCTTTTCGTGTGCACCCATGCTTACGTTTTTCAAAGTATTTTTAGATGTGCACAGCTAAATTACGTTTTGTAGTTATTTGAGAAATGGCAAAACTCATTGGCTTGCTGCACTCAGCCCCTCTTTTAAACCAGTGCAGGATAGTTCAAAATTTCAAGTTCCATCCTCCCCGGAAGTGGCAGTCTGAATGGACTCCCAGCAAGGGGAAAATGTTTAGTGTAGGGACCCCACCGCCCTTTGGGGAACCCCCCACGTTTTGGGAGGTGGCTTAATCAATCTTTGATCAAAAACTTAAAATAAGAGTCCCAGGTTTTTCATTTTTCCTTAGTGTAAAGCATTTCCCAAAATTTTCCCTGTTATCCCCTTGAAGTTTTACTTAGTTTTTAGTGTGCCCTGTTATTGTATTAGTGTAGCTATTCCTTTTCAGTGTGACTTGCTTACGTTTTTCAAAAAATATTTTTAGATGTGCACAGCCTAATTACTTTTGACGGGATGAAAAAACGTATTCCACTGCTTCATGTTGACGGACGCGGTATGGTTTCACTGGGGGACCACCCAAGCATCCCCAAATGCCACCCCGGGGGCGGGATCTGGTAGGCCCCGGTTTTCACCAGACCCCGCCGAAAAGGGGGATGGACTTGCTCGGCGGGAGTCTCCCAGGGCTCCCCCCGGGCCGCGACTAGATTGCGGTGGGCCCCCGAGGCGCAGCAAAAAGGTGCCCGAATCGTAAGCGAAACTCGTAGTCAAAGGTCGGGCCCAAAAAGGTCGGGCAGGCGGCGGAGATTCGAGGTCAGGTAACTAAGATGGTCGGGTCAGGGGCAACAGGAACTGATGAACGGGGGAAATTGATAAAACAGGAATAAAATTTTATTAACGTTTGAAATTATTAACGGGGGGGAAAAATTGATGAAAACGGGAAAATAAAAATATTAAAAGGGGGGAAAAATTTTAAAAATGGGGGGAAAATTTGATGAATAGGTAACAGGGGGGGGCCCCCCCTTTTTCCACCGTTAACAGGGGAGGGCCCCCCCCTTTTTGCCCCATTAACAGGGGGGGGCCTCCCCTTTTTCCCACCGCTAACGGGGGAGTGTTCCCTTTTTCCACAGTTAAAAGGGAGGGCCTCCCCTTTTTCCCCCCTTTTAAACAGGGGAGGTCCTCCCCTTTTTCCACCGTTAACAGGAGAGGGCCTCCCCTTTTTCCACCATTAACTGGAGAGGGCATCCCCTTTTTCCACCGTTAACACAGAGTGGCACAATGACAAATTGTGGAGGTGGCAGTAGCATGAGCAGGCCAACGAGTGACACAATGACACAGTGTGGAGGTGGAAGCAGCATGAGTAGGCCACGCAGGGAAAAATGACAGATTGTGAGCTGGCCCAGCAACATGAGTAGGTTTTAGAGGGGCACAATGCAGATTGTGTAGTTTTGCGCAGCTCAATATCAGCATGAGGGACCTGAGTGGGGGGTGGCAACAGCATTAGAAGGCTACTAATGGCCCAGTGAAGAGTGGGGAGATGGGGACCCCAATTTTTTGGTAAAAAGGGGGTTGGTGGTAAAGAATTGTTGCAAAGTGTGTGGGGTTCCAGAATAGTAGCTGAGGGAGTTAGCCCAAAAAATCCAGCCCTTTCTCAAGTTTGGGTAAAGGGGGCATGACTGATATAATTGATGCATCAGGCATTGGTGGTGGAAATCCCGGTGATCCATGCCTGAGTCATTTGACAAAGGAAAGGGCTTTCCACATTTTTTTGGGGGCACACGGTTCTCCTGGGGAAAAAAATGGCCCCCCCCCTCACGAACCCCCTCTGATGCCACTCTCTGGTCGGGTGGACACCCTTTTCCAGGCAAACTCGGCAAGTTGCAGCCCCACATCCAGTTTGGGGTGGCAGGGGATCCAAAAATCGCAAAGTGGGGGGGCAGGGTGCTGTCCAAGTAGGCCACCACCCCTGGTTCAGGGTTTTTCTTCAATCCCGCTGCTCTGGGGTACTTTTTATAGGTGGGGGAAAAAAAAGCTGCTCATCAACGATTTCCAGATCAGGTTTCTG
>JAODAL010037657.1:0-40139 GCA_025379985.1 Phyllomedusa bahiana
CCTTGAGGGGGACATGAGGCTGAAACAGGAAACGGTTCTATGTAAAAGAGGTCATGTGTTTTTTCCACCCAATTGCAACATCACACCCCAGTCATGAGTGCAACAACTCACCCTGCTTATTCTGTAATCTGATTTGCTGGCCCCCAAAAAAATTACAGGAAGCCCCAAAAAAAAATGGTATCTTAATAGATGATGCTCAGATTTTAAACCTTAATTATGCATGATCGGGAAAAATTTCGATCACAAAAAAACCTTCCCGTTTTCAACTTGTCGATAAAAAATCCCCTCAACACTAGTTGTATTAAAAAATTCCTAACTTTTTTTAAAACCCTTCCTGACATTGAACGTGCCTGAAATTCCCGGGGAAAAGTGACTTCCACAAATAGATACACAGGTACTTCCAGGACATTCCTGCTTGATAGCCCACATGATCGCAGCATGGGACCAGCTGCAATTATGCGGGCCCCCCTTGCTGCATCCCCAGTGGCGGGAAATGGTCCAGCTGCGGCGTTTAACCCCCATCTGCCCGATCAATTCAATAGGGGCAGTAAAGGAAAGAAAAAGGGAGCTCCCATGTCCCATGGGCGCGTGATTGCAGGCCCCGAGGGTTCCCCCCCGACAATCGTGAAGTTAAAAAAAGTTCGGGCTTTCTGTGCCCGGGAATAGTGATTGACAGTTGCCATGGAGAGCAGTACACAACAGTACAGTACTGCTGTGTACTGCACTCCATTGTAACCAGTGATCTGAAAATCACTGATGCAAGTCTCTATGGAGAAAAAAAAAAATTAAAGTGCAAAAAATGTAAGAGACAAACACAGAACATTAAATAAATACACCACTTACAATGCTCTTTTCCCCTTTACAAATGTTAATAACCCCCAAAAAAGATAAAAAAAAATAAAAGTACAAACAGAATTGCGATTTTCATTCATCCCGCAACACATAAAATGGAATTAAAAGCGATCAAAAAGACCTATAAATGCTAAAGTCGTCCCAAAAAAGAATAAAAGTTTCCCCTGCAAAAAATCTTACATTGCTTGTATAGGGAAAAATAAAAAGTTTGGATCAAAGACGTGATGAAAAACATATTGTTTTACACACTAAATACACATTTTTTTTTTTAAGGAAAAATTTAAAAAAAAAAAAAATATAAAATGGGTATCATGTATCGGATAAACCCCGAGTAAAACTAACTTGTAATGTATACTGCATGGTAAATGCTGTTGAAAAACAAAAAACACTTCTAGGATTTTTAAATCAGTATGCCTTTCAAAAAATGGATTTAAAAAACGATCAAAAAGCTTTGTCACCCAAAAATGATATCAATAAAAACAAGCCATTATACAGTTCCATACACAGAAAATTAAAAAAGTTATGGCTCTCAGACTATGGCGATGAAAAAAAGTTTTTTCCCCTTTTGAATAAAGTGAAAAAGCAGTAAAACATGAAAAAATAAAAATTTGGGGTATACTGAAAATTTTTTCAACTGTGGTAAAGCTAGCATGATATATTTGCCCCGGTGTGCTGTAAAAAAAAAAAAAAAAAACATAAAGGGGATTCTTATTTTTAATAAAAACACCAAAAAAACTTTATAAAAATATCAAAGATCATAAAAAACCCCGTAATTGTACAAGTAAAAACTTTCATATCCCATAAAAACAACCCTTAAGAATCCCAAATCAAAAAAAAAAAATTAAATTCAACCCAAAAAACCTTTTTTTCAAATAATTTCTATTATTAAAACAAAAACAAAAATCAATAAAAAAGAATTCTTTTTATTTTTAACCCTAAAAATTTATTCCAAACACATAAAACCCCCAAAAATAACCCAAAAAAAAATTCAACTCATTTTTTCCCTCCCCGTTTCCCCCCCCATTTTTGGGGGTGTAGAAAAAACTTTGTAACACCCTGTGCACATGCCCCTAGAGAATTTCCCAGAGGGGTGTTGAATTCAAAAGGGGGTGCTTCTGGAATTTTTCACCTGTTTTGTACTTTGAGGGCTTTAAAAATGCAAATATGGCACCCACCAAAATTGTGCCCCAAAGCAAAATAGTCCCTCCCTCATACCCCCCTGTCTTGCACTAAACGCAGTTTACACCTTATAGGGTATTGCCGAATTGGGGGAAAAGTTGGTAAACAATTTTTGGGGTGCTTTTTTTCAGGATTGTTGAAAAAAATTAAACATTTTCAGAAAAAATTGGGTTTGTTTTTTAACATTAAAATAAATTGTGAAAGCCCCTGTGTTTCGATATACTCACCCCCCTGAATATATTCCGTAAGGGGTTGTTTCCCAAAATTGAGGTCTTTTTAGGGATGTTTAAGTTTTAGCACCTTAGGATGCCCACAAACCTATTACGGTACCTAAAGAAAATCGTAATGAAAATGAGATCCCAAAGTCCAGTAGGTGCTCCTCCTATTTTCAGGCTTGTGGTTGAACCAAATACCACACTATGTGACATTGTGTTATCTCTAAAAATTTTTAGAAATTGGGGGGAAACAATGTTTAGTTGTGTTTTTTGTTACTAACTGTGTTCCAGTGCATGATGGATACAAATTAAAAATCTGCAAAAAAAGTGAAATTTTTAGATTGCACTTCCACTTTGCTTTAATTTCTGTTAACAAACTCCGGAAGTGTTGTTTTAAATACTGTGAGGGGTGCAGTTTCTTAAGGGTCAGCATTTAGTGGGAATCCCAAAATGCAGGAAACTTTAAGTAAAATCAGAATGGACTGGTTCTAAAAAAAGTCTATGTTGCAAATTTTCTTAAAATTGTGAAAAATTACTACTTAATTTCTAAGCCACTTAATGTCATAAAAATAAAAAAAAATGTAAAAGTGATGGCAAACTATAATAGACATATGGTAGTGCTAGATTAAAAATATTTTGTTTTTGGAATAACTATCTGTGAGTGGGCGGAGATTCTAACGAGTGGAATTGTTTTGAATTTCAGGAAAATTCGGTTTGGAAAGAAATGAAATTTGGGGTACTTCGGGGAAACGAAAATGAGCTTTTGATTGATAAAATGGGCCCCGGAGAATGGCGTTAATGGGGCAAAGCACTCTGGGGGGAAGAAGGGCATAGCGCTGACATGGCAGAGATAAGCCCAAAAAGAGAACGGCGGGATTCTGTGACATCACCCCACTATATAAGTCCCGGGCGGAGTGGAAGCTCATACGCTCTCACTGTACTGATCAGGGAAGGTGCTGCCGTGGGTTTCTTGTGATAGCGATAATAAAGAAATGATTTTTATACAGCGATTTTTGGGGGGGTTTTTTCCCAATTGTTCAGAGATGCTTCTTTAACGTTTTTTCTGGGTTTGTGGGGTATTGGATCTGAAGTAGTGTGCGTCCAGTGCAGCTGCTTACTTTTTAAATTTTTTGCACAGCACATTGAAAATCCCAAAGGGGGATTAAGCCCGTTCTGTTGTATTATTTAAAGAAACAGCGTTTTTACAATCAATCACTTCATTTTTTGGTGTCAATTTTTGGCAATTACATCCGGGGAATTTAAACGTTGTTTGTGTTGTGGTACTAAAAGAAACCGTCTTTTTTCACGGCAAAAAATACATTTTTCTGTAGCATAATTCAAAAGCGAAGGTTAAATTTAAAATTTTATTTTTTTTGTAGGTAAAATCACGCCCTAGTAAACGCTACAAAGCTGGTAGTTTTTGGTTGCTCAATTCTTTTGCGCAAATTTTATCCAAAGGGGTTAAATTTAAACGTTATTTGCTGCTGTGGTGATAAAATAAACCGTCTTTTTCACGGCAAAAAAGACATTTTTTTGTAGCAAATTGACAAGCGAAGGTTTTTAATTCAAAATTTTTCCCCTTGTTGTGTTGGTAAAAAACACGCCCTAGTAAAAACGCTACAAAAACTGGTAGTTTTTTGGTTGCTCAATTCTTTTGGCAATTTTTCTCCAGGGGTTAATTAAGCGTTATTTCTGCTGTGGGGACTAAAATTTAAAACCCTCTTTTTTACCGGCAAAAAAGACATTTTTTCTGAGCATAAATTGAAAAGGGAAAGGGTTTAATTTCAAGTTTTTTTGTTGTGTAGCGTAAATACACGCCATAGTAAAAGCTACAAAGTGGTAGTTTTGGTTCTCAATTCTTTGCGCAATTTCACCCAGGGGTTAATTAAGCGTTATTCTGCTGTGTGGTACAAAAAAAAAACCGTTTTTTTTCACCGGCAAAAAAGACTTTTTTCTGTGCTAATTGACAAGCGAAGGTTAATTACAAGTTTTCCTTTGTTGTGTAGCGTAAAATACACGCCATATAACACGTACAAAGCTCGTATTTTTGGTTGCTAATTTTTGCACAATTTTAAATTTCGGGGGTTAAATTTAGCGTTGTTTGCTGCTGTGGGACGAAAAGAAAAGGTTTTTTTCCCCGCCAAAAAAAAATTTTTTTTTGAGCAAAATTTCACAAGCAAAAGGTTAATTACAATTTTTTCCTTTGTTGTGTAGGAAAAAATAAACCCCATTGTAACCGCTAAAAACCCGTAGTTTGGGTTGCCAATTCTTTTGCGAATTTACAGCGGGGAAATTAATTAAGCATTGTTCTGCTGTGGGGGAAAAAATAAACCGTTTTTTCCCCGGGGCAAAAAATATTTTTCCTGTGCAAATTCAAAAGCGAAGGTTAATTACAATTTTTCCTCTTGTTGTGTAGTGTAAAAATACTGCCATTGTAATACGCTCAAAGTGGTAATTTTTGGATGTAAATTCTTTTGCGAATTTTACATCCGGGGGTTTAATTGCTTTGTTCTCCCTGTTGAAAAAAATAAACCGTTTTTTTCAGGCAAAAAAAAAATTTTTTCTGTAGCATAATTCCAAGCAAAGGGTTAAATTACAAGTTTTCCTTGTTGTGTGGTTAAAATAAACCCCATTGAAACACGCTACAAAGCTCGTATTTTTTGGTTGCTAATTCTTTTGCGAAATTTACATCCGGGTTTAATTAAGCGATGTTTGTGCTGTGGTGACTAAAAAAAACCGTTTTTTTCCCCGGCAAAAAATAATTTATTCCTGAGCATAATTTCACAAGCGGGGGTTAATTAAATTTTTTTTGCGCAATTACACCCAAGGGGTTTTAACTAAGTTTTTTCTGCTTTTTTACCCCAGAAAAAAGAAACTTTGTTTTTCACCCCCCAAGAAGAAATTTGTAGCATAATTATATCCAAAGGTCAATTAAGCCTGTTTGTGCTTTTATATTCAGTAAAATACAGAATTTTTTTAAAAGGCCATAAAGTAAATTTTTCCTGCCCTTTTGTGGAGCGAAATTTATATCCAAAGGGGTTACCAGGCTTGTTACTGGGTTCATTTGGAAAAATACAGGGTGTGTTTTTATCATTACAGATATCTTCATCAAAATGTTGTACTTTTAGAAAAAACAGTTTTCAGACAGAAAAGGGGGGACAGGTTTCTTCCCTGCGAGGGGCATGGCAAAAAAACTTTCCCTGGAGCAGAAAGGGGACGTCGCTGCAGGGGTCACTTGGGGAGGCCCAACTGCCGCTGTCTCTAGCGACCGTGTGTTGTTCAGCAACCCAATGGTTTTTGTTTGGGTTTACTAGGTCATCACTTCCTCCACATGCTCTGACAACCCCACCAAGGTCAGTGGGAACGTCAGACACAACCCTTATTGGGATGGCCCGGGGTGGGTCAGCGGCCCCCACCCGTCCTCAACCCCCCTCTGTCCCATCCCGGGTTCCCCCGCCAGAGATCTATGTGGGCTGGGCTCAGCTCCCCTATTGCAGGATGAACAATTTTGGGGGGGCAGTCGAGCTATTTGAGGGGTCAGCCTCTGATACAAAAACCGGTGATGAGGACACATGATGTGAAACACAAAAAGATTATGATGTAGCCGACCCCTTGGGAGCCGGGTGATGCAAAAGGTTATCATCTCAGGGGAAGGGGCGTCAGCTTGTGCGTAGGCGCGGCGCACCCGCAAGGGGTTGTGTGGCCCTGAGTGCAGGGTAGCAGCAGTGTGAGGTCGGGAGCCAAAGCGGCAACGGGGTAGAAAACCCGTTCGGGTCCAAAAAGTAGCGAACGGGGGTCACGAGGCAGCGGCGGGAGTATTCACTCAGTGAGAGTGTTGGCGGTAAAATAGCTACTGGCGTTGTGGCGTTCTTTGCAAAAACCCGGAGGAGCTGAAATGGTTTGTAGAATCTGTGGGAGAAAAATGAAGCGTGGCCCGGGAGCTAAGTTGGGACCCGACCCTGCATCAAACTGCAGGGCACCCCCAGTGGCCTGGGAGAAACTGGCTCAGTGTGGGGCTCCCTCCTTTTCCGCCGCAGCAGCAGCAGCGGGGCCAGTGACCGCATCCCACCACCCCTGCAGAAGGGAGCTGTTTCTCTTTGACATCATTCCCGTCCAGATGCTCCTCTCCTCGCTATCATGGGGCCAAACATTGTTCGCGAGGCGATTGCAAAGAACAAAAATAGCGTCCAACCATCCAAAAGGGGCAGCAGTGACCCTGCTCCGTCCGTTGTTGGTACGCAGTCCCCCCCTTTCCAAATGGTGGACTCTGCCCCATTCAGAGATAATAATGGCTTATGCCGAGCCAAAATGGAGAGTTCCAAGCCGTAATTTCTTTTCCAACAAGGCAGTACCAGCACTTCATAAATATGTAGAACAGAAAGTGGGCCAGTACGTGCACGGCAGCGCGGACGTCTGGAGCTGTAACTACGGTCAGGGCCAGTACATGTCCTTTACGGATCATTGGGTGAATGTGCTTCCTGCCGAGGCACACAAACAACTTTGACAGGAGACGCCGCTTTCTCCTTCACGTTGTCAAACTGATGCTCCTGCACCAATATCCGCCTCCTCCTCCTCCACCACCACCACCATCTCAGCCTCCACAAGTACTGCTCCATATTACCACTAGGGAACGGCACAGCGGGGTCAGGCTGTACTACACCTGGCTTGCCTCGGCGAACGAAGTCACACAGGGGAGGAACTGCTCTGTGTCAGGCAGCAAGAAATCGATGTGTGGCTTTCTCCGCGCCATCTGCAAATCGGAACCATGGTGACGGACGATGGGAGGAACATGGTGTCCGCGTTGCACCGAGGAGGGATGGTCCATGTGCCCTGCATGGCGCATGTGTTCAATCTGGTTGTGAAAAGGTTCCTGAAGTCTTCCACCGATCTTAAGAAGACTCTGAAAATGGCCAGGAAACTGTGCATGCACTTCATCCATTCCTACAAAGCCAGGAACACCCTCCTCGAATTGCAGCGGCAGAAAAGCCTCCCCCAACACACTCTGATATGCGATGTTTCCACCCATTGGAATTCCAGCCTGCACATGTTGGACCGACTGTATGAACAGAGAAAGGCCATTAAAAATTTTTGTTGATCCAGGCGGACAGGAGTACTCCCCTGTGTAACTTTGATGTCAGCCAGTGGCAGCTTATGTGTGACACCTGCCATTTGTTAAGGCCATTCGATGAGGCCATGTTATTTGTCAGTGGCCAGGACTACGGGATGACTAACGTCATTCCACTGCTTCATGACCTGGAACAGATGCTGAAAAATCTGTCTGGGCAGGGGTCTGGAGATGTGGTGACTACATCTCGCGGCCACATGAGTCCGGTGGGCCTAAAAATAGAGGAGGAGGACATTGGAGCAGAAGCATTGTCTGGTGAAATGAGTGGATTTTCTACCCAGGTGACAAGAGAGGAGGAGCAGGAGCAGCTGGAGGAGGTAGATGGAGATGAGGAAGACGAGGCAGATGACCCGCAAGCACCGTGGCAGTATGCAGTGGAGATGGAGGCAGGGAGCCCCTCGGGTCACTTGTGCAGATGGCCCGCAGCATGCTGATTTGCCTGGCTAGTGACAGCCGAATAGTCAGCATCCGGCAGAGGATGACTTCTGGCTCTCCACCCTATTGGACCCTCGCTACCGGTCCAAAATGGGAGCCTTTTTCCCAGCTACTGAGAGGTCGGACAAACTCAAATACTATAGGGAAATCCTCCGTAGTCAGTTGGCTGCTGCGGCATGTGCGGCATCGTCCCTCCTCTGACAGGTCTGACCAGGGGGTTCTTCAGCACTCACATACTACTGCCGTGGCTGCTGGGGGAAGGTGGGGGGGGTGTAAGAGCATTACCAGCTCCATCAGCAGCAACCTAAGTCTGGAGTCACTGATGAGCAGCTTCCTTCACCCGCCTAGTGAGGAGGGTAGTCACCAGCAGCAGCAGCAGGACCTGTCAAAGTGCCACTCTGTGGCCTACTCCAGTTTTTGCCACCTCCAGAATGTCATTGTGCCACTGCCTGACCTCATGCTGCTGTTGCCGTGCCCTCCACACTGTGTCATTGTGCCACTCTCTGACCTCATGCTGCTGCTGCTGTTACCTCCACTCTCTGTCATTGTGCCACTCTGTGGCCTACTACTGTTTTGCCACCTCCAGAATGTCATTGTGCCACTGTCTGACCTCATGCTGCTGCTTTCGTCACCTCCACTCTCTGTCATTGTGCCACTCTGTGGCCTACTCCAGTTTTTGCCACCTCCAGAATGTAAATTTTTTCCCAAACGTTGCCCTCTTTGCTGTGCTGGGGCGCTCCCGAAAACCTAAAAAACGGGTGTCATTGTGCCCCTCGTGCCCTACCCTTTTTTTCCCCCCCAAAAGTCTTTGGGCCACTGTCTGCCCTCATGCGGGTACTGCTGCGTCACCTCCCACTCGTCAGGGAGGGTTGCCCCCTAACCCTCAGCTTTTTTTTTTTCCAGCTGTCGTCCCATGTTTTTAAATCAGGCTACATTCCCCCTTTTTTTTTTGGTCAGTTTTGCCCTGTAAGTGCCCGGGGAATTTTTATAGTGAAGTTTTTCAAAAAGAGCGGCACAGTAATGTGCGTGTATACTAAAAACAACTTTGTTTTAAGCCCAAAACCCAAAGCTCCCTCTGCATTTTAAGCATGGAAACAATGTTCACAGCACCCGCGGGCCCTCTGTGCACCCTGGAAATAGCTGTTTTTTAACGGGGGTTCGTCCCAAGAAATTTGGGCCCGAATTTTTTTTTGTGGGGAAAATTTCGACGGAGTGACCGAACCAAAATTTTGAGAAATTCGCCCATCTCTAAGCATGCCCCCTTAAACCTGTTTGACCCACAGTTTAAAAAGGGCCCCGGAAAAAGGAGCCCCTTTAATCCACCTTTTTTAGTTAAAAGGACATTGACTATCCGCCTGGACCCACCATGCCCCTTTAAAAACTTTGCCCCAAGATTAAAAAGGGCTGGAAAAAGGGGGTCTTTAAAACCCCCTTTTTAGTTGAACGGAAAATTGGACTATACCTGTCCGGGGCCCACAGCATGAGCCCCAAACCTCCCTTAAACCCCCAGATTAAAAAAAGGGCCAAAAAAAAGGGTCCTTTGGCCCCATTTTTTTTGAACGGACATTGACTATCCTGTCCGGGGCCCTTTCAGAGCCCCAAACCTGCATGCCCCCCGGGATAAAAAAAGTGCCGGGAAAAATTTAGTCTTTGAGCCACCATTTTAGTTGTTTTGGACATAGACCACAGCTTTTTGCCCCAAATCTGAAATTGCCCCCCTATTAAAAAGTCCCAAAAAAAAGGGAGTTTTTTAAAACCCCCTTTTTTATTGAACTGGAAAATTGGGGTTTTTCCCCTTTGGACTGCAGCATGCCCCTTTAAAACCCTGTCTGCCCCACAGTTTAAAAAGTCCCGGGAAAAAAGGATTTTTTTTTTCAACCACCTTTTTATTTAAACAGGACATTGACTATCCCTTTTCCGGGACCGGCGGCAGCCCCCAAAACCGGGCATGCCCCAAACAGTTTAAAAATGTGCTGGAAAAAATATTTTTGAAGCAGTATTTTGTGAAAGGGATATTGCCCAACCCCATACCTGCAACGCAGCATGCCCAAAAGAGCCCAGGTGCCCTTAGGGCCCATGGGAAAAAAATTTTTGGCAATAAGAAAAAAAACTATTTAAAAACAATCGTTACCCAAATACTGCTGCTCCCAAGAGCTACTTGCCATTCTAGGGGTGAAAATTGTTCCCCCCCGGGTGAATTAGGGGTGAAGGAAAACAAAACAGTGCCCCCAGTGGGGAAAAACGGGGCCCTGTCTGAAAAATTCTTTTTTTAACGTAAAGTGGGATAAAGGGGAATTTAAATATAAAGGGCGGGTGAGGCGGGTAAACGTGGTTTAACCGGGTTTTCACCCTAGCGGGGCCCAGGATTTTGCAGGGGGGTTGCGGTGAAAACCAGGGCGGGGTGTTCGTCATCTATTAACACACGGTTTCAGCAAAGCGGGCCCGGTTACATGGGTGCGGTGAAGCTCGGTTGGCGTCCGTCATCCATTAACAGGGCAAAAATTTCCCCTTTATGCCACAAAATGAAAAAGGGTTGTGCTAAAGAGAGGGGTGGAAGGGAAAGTGTGGCTAAGACCCCCACCCTTCCTCGTACACAGTAAAGGGCCCGGGGGTTTGCCCTTAAAGAAATTTTTTGCCTTTTCGGGGCGTTGCCCCTCCGAAATGGTGCGGCCCAAATTTGCGAAGCGTTTGGGAAAATGCTGGGGGTTTGGGCGCCCCCTTTTTCATTTCAGGTGCCCTTTTTTCTTGGCTTTTCTTTTTTTTTTTAACTAAAAGTGTTGGAGGAAAGTGTCTTTGTTTTGGGTGGCGAATGTGCTCCAAAACACCATGCCCCTAAAGAAAAACCCTTTACATTGTTCAAGTTTTCCTGTACCCCCCTTTGGTACAATTCGGGAATATTTATCGAAATTTTTTAAGGAATTTTTTTTTAGTAGTTTTAATTTTTAGAAAATAAAATTTTTTAAATTGGGATGGAACCCCACCACATCTTTGTTTCTTTTTTTTTTAATTGTATTAAACGGGGTTTCACTACGGGGATTGCTGGGTATGTTAAAGATTTTGGGCAAAAACAAGTCTTTTGCAATATTTGTCCACTAACAGTGTCCTTTTATTCCTGCCCTTTTTACAGTACCAAAGCCCCCTAAAATTCCAAAAAGTGACCCTTTTAATTTATGTTGACAATTTTTGAAGAAAAAAAATGTCTGTTTTGAAAAAACATTTTTTAAAAATAGGGCCTGTTTGTTAGCTGTATTTCACAGAACATGCCCCAAAAATTCAAAACATGACCCCTTTTGGCCCCACTTGACCCTTTTTTGGGAAGAAAAAAAAGTCGTTAGGGAAAACCCCAAAATTTTTTTCTATTGGGCCTGGGAGTATAGCTGCATTTCACAGCAGCAAAAAATTAAAGAGGGAGAATTTTGTAACCCTTTGAACCACATTTCTGTTCCAAAAAGGGTCTTGATTAAAAGCTGTATCCAAAAGCAAATCATGGCCCAAAACCATTGCAGTGCGAAAAATTTTAAAGATGGAGTGAGTAAATGGAAAATGTTTTTTTATGAAACCCTTTTAAAATTAGTGGGCTTTTCAGTCTCCCCACCGCAGAACCGCAAAATGACCTTCTGGGAAATGAAAAATAAAAAATTTCGAAGAAATGATCAATTTTAAAAATTTTTTTCCCAAAAGGGGGCCCAAAAAATTTTTTGAAGGGATGTGAAATAGACCGAACTAATCGGGAACCCCGGCAATTGGGGACAAACCTATCAGAGTTTAAAGCCTGATTCATCTTGAAAGAAAGCCAAAAAAGATCAAAATTATCGTTGGAAAAACCCCCGAAAACGTTTTTTCTGTTTAAAGACTCCTCCAGCTTTTGCTGAAGGTCCCCTCGATATGACGCTGGCTGCTGGGCAGGACAACACCCCTATGGGTGGGGAGCGAGTGGGCCATTCAAACCAATTTTTGGGTACCCAAAAAGTCGATTGGGTCTGGAAATATCCAAAAAAAATCGGTGTTGAGGGCGCAGATAGTCGTTTACCAGATCTTAAGCCGGGCTCTGTGTTTTATATGTATTTCCCCGCATTTCTTTGGGTTTGGGGGCGGTGGTAAAAAAAAGGAAATTTTCGAAGTAAACCTTTTTCTTCTGCCCCAATGCCGGGGCCCGCAGCTTTTCTTTTGGGAACCCTTCTTACTTCCCTTTTTGACGTTTTTTCCACCTGGGCATTTGAAGAAGTGAAAAAAGATTCAACGATGTCTCCCCGTTGTTTAATCACAAAGGGCTCCAATTCCTGCATTTTCTCTCTTTTTGGGTGGGGGGAAGGAAAAATGCGAGTTTTGCTTTTTAACGGAGATCGAGAGGGTACCCAAAAACTTTTTTCATTTGATGGCCTTTAAAGCGGGGATTTGTTGCAGGAATGGGCATTCAACACTCATGGAGAATGGAGCCTTGATTTCCCAAGCTCAGGGTCGAGGGCAATAGTTAATGATCTTCCTCATCTTCCTCCTCCGCCTCTAATCCGTGCCAACCTCTTTCCAAGGCAGGGACTCGGAAAGGGCGGTGTCCGGGAATACCCATGCCCCTCCTCCTCCGTTTCCCTCCCCCTCAGCTTCAGCACACCCTGACTTGTCTCAAATTTCTGTCCCTGAAGTTTAGGTGCCGCTTGCACTACCCGGGTCCACCATCCCTAATGAAGACCGATAAAGTTTAAAACTGTGGGGCCTTCTGGTTTCAACGGGAGAAGGCTCTGTGACCCGCTTCGGTCCTTCCTCCCCCTTTGGGGTTTGGGACCTGCTGTTTCAGAGTGTCCAACGTCGTTCCAAAAAGATCCCCCAAAATGTCGCTGAAAGGGAATTGCCGCACTGACCATTTTGGGGTTCTTCAAAATGGCAAGGATGGTGCAAGCTCTTTCCCCTTTTCCACTTAGGGGGCTAACACCCGAGGTCCGCACCGCTGCTTGTCGGCCATGTGTCACTTGTATGTTAATGGCATTGCTTTTCTTGCACAATCGGGGAGCATATGGAGGGGGGATTCCCGATGTGTCCTCGTCAAAATGAGACGGTTGCGAGGGGGCGAGCTAGCTGCAACAGCCAGGCGGGATGAAATAGGGGGCAAACGGCCCAAATTTTTTAAAACCCAGCCTCGGGGTTCCTCAGCGGCAGTCCAGACCCGGTAGCGCTTTAGAAATTTTTGGGCGACGAGGTTTATGACGCGTGCCAGGAAAGGAATTGCTCCCCCTACCCCTCTTAGGGCGGCCCGGGGATTTCGACCCTTATCGCACACCCCCTTGCCTGGCACAAGGTTTTGTCACCCACCAAAGGGTCGGTTCATTTCGAAGACCCCCCCGCTCCCGACCTTGTGTTGACGGGCTCCCAAAAACTATAAAATTTCCTGAGAGCCACCATTATACCAAAACATCCCTCCCCACCCCTGAGTGTCCCCAAAGAAAAGTGGCCTGGCCGTGCTTACTAGTCCTTATCGGTAGTGATGGGTTTTCCCCGGGCACAGATGAGAAACAAACTTTACATTTTTATGACACATGGGTGGCCCCGGGCAGGGGGGGCTTTTTTGGGAAAAGAAATGCCCCGCTCGGCATCTGGTATTGGGGGCGGCAAGGGGCCCTACGTGGGGGAACCCATCTGTGCCCCCGACGGGAAAAGGGAACATTTCCACGGCCAAAAGCCCGGGAATGCCGACATTCAGGGTTTTGGCTTTGAGATGGTTTGGGTTAAAATGTTTCTTCTGCTCCCAAACCTGGTAGACAGAAGGCTGGCTGCTAGACTGGCTGCTGTACGTCATGCAGGTCATCAAACTGGTGGAAGGAGAAGTGGTAGGATGGGTTTTGGTGGCGTGGGGGTACTCGGGCGACGGTAAAGGCTGAAGCGGAGGCTGATCCTTGATCATGACTCTGAGAGACATGGGAAGCTGAGGAACGCTTGGTCCTGGCGGAGGAGGAGGAGGCAGAGACAGAGGGTGTGACAGTGGTTGGAAGCTCGGGATCGGTGTGAACTTTTTTCGCCAGGTGTTCCCTCCATTTCAACTCATGCATCCGCTGCATGTAACAAGACATGTTGGTGGTGGTTAAACACCTAAGATTCGTCCCTCTACTGATGCGTTTACAGCAAAGCTGGCATATGACATTGCTGGGTGAATCAAAGGCTTGCTAGAAAAAAGGCCCAGGCTTGAGAGGTCGTCAAGAATGGAGCGGTGTTTCCGCTGATCGTGAATGGCGGAATAATCTCAGCGGACCTTGTGCGCCCCGCCCCCCTCCCTTTTTGAGGCGGGACCCGTTTTGGGACACAAACCCAATCGTCTTCCTCCTCATCCAGTGATGAAGCGCTCGCAAGCAAATTTGCTGAAAAGACCACGTTGGATCCGCAATGTCATCATCATCATCATCATCACAGTTGACTTCCTTGTCCTGACATTCTGCATCCAGGAGCTGCGGGCTACAAGCAACAGGCACTGCAATGCATTGCCGACCTCCCGGGTTTTTTGCCGATTGACTGGCTTCCTTCTCCTCCTCTGATGACATCAGCGATTGGGCGTCAGAGCAGACTAAATCATTCTCTTGGGCCTCTTTATCTTTTGAAATGCCTTCTGACCCCAACCGCATTTTGTCATCAAAGAGGTCTTCAGAAAATGGATTATCCACAGTGGTGGGTACACGAGTTGACCATTTGGGCTGCCTTCGCTTCATGTTGGATGGATGCTGACGATGATGACGACATTTGTGGCCGTGACTAGGAGGATGAGGAGGTAAAAAGGGCTGGATGCAGGTTGCATAACCACTGAAGAACAGATTGCAACGCTGTTTGCTACTGAGATTCACAGGGCACTGACCCAGCGATGACAGGCCTGACGGTCCTGCAATCGACGATCCGCTGGCTTGCGTGCTGTCGCCAGCACTGGAAGGAGCACCTTCTCTCATACCTCTACCTCCATGTACTACACTCTTCTTTGCTCGCTTACCACCTGCGTTTCACTCCATGTTCAGAAAGATAAAAATTTAAAAAGGTATGGAAGAGTTTTTGACAGTCTCTTATTGAAAGACGGCAAATCACAGCTATTTTTAAATCCCTCTAATTTCCAACAGCCAACTAGGATTAGAAAGAGAATTGTTTCTATTGAATACCTGTGAAATGCGTTCTGGTGGAAGAACCGTAAGACCAAATCACCAGTGTTCTTTCTTCAGTCCCATGGATTTACAACTGCCCAGTAGGACTAGGAATTGATAGTTGTCAACAAACTAACATACAAGTGCGCTAGCTGCGCCAAACTGAGATTCACCGAGCGCAATAAAACTATTCAAAAGTTACCCGGAGGAGAAATTGCATTTTTTGCAACAATGACAAACAAAAAGTTACTAAAAAAAACTTCTATCAAAATTGGCATACAACGTGGCTATTTGAAAAAAATTGGGGCCGCACCACGTGCAATACAGCGATTTATATGTTCTACGGATAACAAAAGGTGGTTTTTTTGCACCAATGAAATCACCAACATTACTAGAAATTTCTGTACCCAAATTTAAGTACAAGGTGGCTCTTTGCAAAAAAATGGCCGCACCACGTGCAATACAGCTATTTAAAAGTTTAAAACGGATGAGAAATTGCGTTTTTTGTAGCCATGACAAACGAGAAAAGTTACTAGAAAATTTCTGTAAAAAATTGGCGTACAACGTTGCTATTTAAAAAAAAAAACTGGGAGCACAAAATAAAAGGTACAATTTCACCCCAGGTGCCGAGTGTTTCTGGCCAAAAGTGGTAAAAAAATGCATTTCAATGCAGGTTTTAAAGCATTTTCTGGGCTGCAAAAAAATTGCACCCTCCTTTCCAAAGCTTGTCTGTCTGTCCATCCGTCCATCTGCCCCCTTCCCCATGCGGCTCGACAGCGCTAGATGCTTCTTTAAAAGTCTCTGTCTAACTAAATAAGGACTGAAATTCTCTAATCTACCTATATTCTAATGTTCACTAGCTAAAAGCATGGGGTTTTCTGTATGAATAAACATAAGAACTGTGTTTTTTTGACCTGAGCTGTATTGAGGACACGCAGCACACATCTTGCTCTAATGTTAAGCACTGAAAGACTGATGCTGAACAGGAAACGTGGTTATGCAAAACGAGGTCATTGATTTTTCCCGCCAATGACAACCATACACATCACAGTCATGATGTCGCACACCCAGCTCACCTGCTCTATGCTTTTAAGCTGATTTGCTGGCCGCCAAAATGACAGGGAAATGCTATAAATGGTGCGATAGTAATAGATTATCTGTAAGATTGTCACCTAAAATATCGTGTGATCGGAAATTTCCGATCAGCGTAAAAATCGTGCCGATTTCAACTTTGTCGATTATAATCGCTTATCCCTAGTGACAAACAATGAACCAAAAGTGTGATACAGGAGGCAGAGGCAAGAACGTAGTCCAGGCATGAGCGGCAAGGTCAGGGCAGGCGGTGAACTGGCTTGGTTACGAACATAGCAGAAGTTCAGCAGTGGAAAAGTCAGGTAGAAGGAACACACAGAACCGGCAGACACATAAGATATGGACACCAATAACTAGGCACCAGTTAAACAAGTAGCCCATATCCTAAGATGATTGGCTGGAGAAACTTTAGGTAGGTGCACGTTGATCCTTTAAATTAAAGAGAACAGCGTACGGGCCCTAGAGGTGACACAGGGAAACTGCTGGTCGAGTTAGCAACAGGACGAAGACGCCGCCACAAGGAGGACCGGACCAGAGCATGGCATGGGGACAGGTGAGTACTGGAGATGGCAGAGGAAAGCTGGCGGTGGGTGTGAACAAAGCCTGGGTCCCAGACCATAGCGCGCTGCTACAGAAGAGGGGAAACAAGCGCATGGTTCCCACGAATTCATGAATTTCTAAACATGCCCTTTAAGGGTTGCCAACAATTTTTAAAAAGTATAGTTAGTGGGGACAATTTCAAATAGCACTTAAGCTAACATCCAGTGTTTTTCATGCAAAAAAGAGGGAGGTAAAAGTATATATAGAACTTGATTTTTTTGGATTGAATGCCGACAAGTACAATCAAAGTCATAGATTGGTCCAGGAAAATACATTTTTGGATATTTAGCTGTATACAGCATTGCTATGGTATATTGCTTTGTCTTCTGTGCCTGTAGAACAGAAATGAAGGTGCACAGGAAGGGTAAATGGAGCGATGAAATCAAGTACATTTTAATATTTAAAATAATAATTTATAATGCCTTATGTAGAATCAAGGTAATTTTTTTCATAAATTTGACTTATGTCAAAAGGTTATTAGAAACTTTGAAAAAAAAGTCTATGGCTTGGTAAATTTGTGAATTAACCAACTTTTATTTGTAGTTAACATGGCCCAAATTTTCTATTGTTTTTGCAGCAGAAAAGTGTCTTAAAATGCGTATAAATGTTGCACATAATTGGTGCAGCATGACACAGTGTTTCAAAGACACTTTTAATATGGACACTTAAGACACATTAAACACTTTTTCTGCCCTCTCTGATACAGGGGTGTAGCTCAGTCAACAGTGGTCATGGCTTCAATTGAACATTGTGCTGTGCTGTGCTAAAATGTGCACCGAACTGGCATACAAAATAGGCCAACATTGTCAGACCACTGGTTTAAGTTTACGTAACTTTTAGACTGCCTAAGTGTGTATAAGCCTGAAGTCTAACTGTACGAATAAAGGATGTGTCCAGAAATAAACAATGTCACCAACATGTGTAGAAAGTGCTTTCCAATGGGTAAGTATGTTTTGAATTTTGTATAATAAAACAAACATCTTACTGTTCACCCAGTTCATGACCAGGTACATTTTAATTTTCTCTTGTACACACAGGTCTCACATTCAGTTTTTCGACTTACTGTTTTGCCTTTTTTCTGTGGCACACCTTTATTTTTATGTAATTTTTACTTTTTTAATAATAGTAGGGAAAATAATGAAAAAAGGTCTGTTTTTTCACATATTTAATTTATTTATTTTATTAATAGCAAAAGTGGTGCTAAAATATGTTTATACTGTGTATAGATGATGTACAATTTTAGAGTTGTAGGTGGCGGGGCTAAAAGTTGTGGTTTGAGCTTAGTGTTTTACAAACAAACCTACAAACCTACATTATCCTTTGTTAGTCTTTTTCCACAGAAAACAACAGAGATAACTTCTCAAATAGGAAGCAGAATTAGGAATAAACAAAAAAATATAACAAACATCTAACTTATACCAATTAGTTTGTAAGTGGAAGGAACATAGGTTAGAATTTAATGAGAAGGTAGAATTGTTTTAATTTTTTTTTGCATGTGTTGTGTGCAAATTAAGCTACATAACTACCTTACTAAATATATATACCACTGGAATGGGCAATATAATTAAAAAAATAATTAAACCAGAAATAACCTTCATAAAGTATATTGTAATAAAAATGCACATTAAAAAAGTCACTGGTTGGGCCAATCTGCCGAGCTGCATGCACTTGTGTACCTTTCAGAGGTGGTTTCCTAAGGTCAGTGTACCTTCCCTGTAGTTACTACCAGCACTCAATTAGGGTGCGCGTGTGCACAGAATTTTAAAGGACTGACGCACACTGTTTACTTCATTTCCCTTACTCTTTGCCAGATAGTTGGTGCATTTATAGTGAGTGCAGTACTATTTTAAATGATTTTCCATTTAGATCTTTGGCTACTTATCACATTTACAACTGGACTCCGCTTATCCAGAGTTCCTGCCCAGAACTCAGACTATGATTGAATGTTGACTTCCCTGACTTACCACTCACAAAACTGACTATGCCTTCTCCTTACCCTTCTGTACCAAGCCTGCAGGCCAGCTGTCACCCCAAGTGACCTCATAGGAGGTAGCATTTGGAAGTGTCCTTCATGTAGAGTCCAAGCCTTCCTGTGGTGCTTAAAACTGAAGACCAGGATCTTTTTAGACTCTGCTTCTTGGAGAGGCCCTACAGCAGACTCGTGGTTGGCACAAAAGATCCACTCCTGGCCTATGACAAAAAAATAATAAAACACCAAGATACCCAATGAAAAGGTTTGTGCAAAAACCTCCTTTAGAAAGTTTAAAAATTAAATATTATAAATTAAAGAGCTTTTTACAGTCACAGTCAGCTTTAGAATCACACATCCTTGTTTAGGCAGCGAGCAGGTCTATAGCAGTTATTAACACATCAGCTCTGCTGTTCCTAGCTATTCCTTTTAAGCTTACAGTGAGTGCAAGAGATTTATAAAGTGTTGTACTCAGGCTGCAGGGCTCTAAATGGTGTTTACTTAGCTAAATGAGAAGCTTTCAAAGACCATTAATAGAGCAAAATCTCTGCAGTAAGTGACACCCCATGGATGGACTGAGTGATTCACAGCAGCTTAGAGCAATAAGATATAAGAGAGCATGGAGAGGTAGGGAGAGAGAGATGGTCCTAACCAGAGAAACTCGTGTGCTCTAAAAGGAGATAAAATCTCCTGACCAGAGGAAAATCAACAAAGCAATGTATTTAGAAAGTGTTCAACTGCCTGTTCCTGCATGTTAAAAGCCAATTATTATAGTGAGAAAACCCCTTTAAGCACATGTCTGAAAACTGTCTAGATCTAAAGTTCTTCTTTCATTTTTTCAAAACACTTTATGAAATGAAGGGGGAGCTATGGGCAACATAGAACATCTTAGACCTAGATGCTTTTCATACACTAGGCCCGTAGTGTGCCCAAGGCTAAAATCACAGATTTGTATTTTGTGCATGCTCCATGAATATAAGTAGATCGATAGGCAGAAAAATCATACTATGTAGAAATGTAGGAAGGATGTGCCACAAGGATGTGCCACAACTGATCTAATATTGGTTTTATTATTTGTTTGTGATTTAGAAATAAACTTTGAGTATTTTTATTACAATATTTTATGTGTAGGTTTTCTCTGTACCTAATTCACCAAGAGGCACTACAAGTGTTAAAGCCAGAGCATAGTCATGGCTAAAGGATGTGCTGGTACAACAAAGTTTAGCTGAGAATCATATTCAGTTGTAAATAAGAAGTGTAAGCAAAGGCTCAGATTATATAAAAAACACTCTTTCTTTAAAGGGTCGGCCTAGTGACTGACTCCTTTGAACTCCTTGTACTTTGTCTATACTATTTCAACAGCTAATAATATTTAAATATAGGTCTGAAAATAGTTATGCACATGGATTTCTAAACTGTGTAAAACACTTGTATGATTTCATAAATCAACTTCACATACACTTACAGGGGTTTTTCTCCACCATAGACATTTATTTTATTTATTTATGTAGCACATTCATATTTCCTGTTGCTGTACAGATATTATTACCATTCATATTGGTCCTTGACCCCATTAGGACCCACAATCCAAATTCTAGATTAATCTACGGTTTGATTTTTGAAGTGTAGGGGGACTGGACTACCCAGAGGACACCCCACAAACACAAGGAGAACATATCAACTCCTTGAAGATATTGTCTTTGTAGGGATTTAAACCCAGGACTCAAGCACTTCAAGTCGACAATGCTAACTACTGAGTCACCGTGCTGCCTTTTTTTGTTGTCAGGTTAGGTGATGGATGCCTGATTGCTGGGGATCAGATCTCTTTTGCTCCCAAAATCACTAAAATGGGGGCCACAATCCTCTGTTTTTTCTCACTGCACTAAGGAAGCAAAGAAGAATTTGCATTTTCCCTCCCCGCTTCCCTGGAGCCATAATTTTGTTGAAGTTTTGTTTTTATGGCGTTCAATCTTTCATAAAAATTATGTGTTATCTCTGTTCCACAGGTTGATATGAATCCGGTAATATCAAACATGTACGGTTTTTGTTATGTTTTAGTACCGTAAAAAATTCAAAATATTTCCTATTTTTTAAAGTTTACCATGGCACCGTTTTCTGTGGCCAAAAACTTTTTGTACTAACACTTAAGGCCTTCAGTGAAGGTAAATTTGTTGAGGGCTGAAGTGTATATTTTATTGGTATCAGTTTGGAATACATGTAATTTTATTCTAATTTTTAGGGGATGTGAAGTGACCCAAAAAACGGCAATTTTGGTGAATTTTTTTTCTTCTACAGTGTTCAGCATACGGGAAAAGTGATGTTACATTTTAATAGATAGGACTTTTTTTGATGCGGAGATACCAAATCTGTGTAACTTTTTTATTATTTTATTTATTTTATTTGTAAAATGGGAAAAAGGGGGGTGATTTGAACTTTTAACCCCTTCCTGACATAGGACGTACATCCTAGTAGAAAGTGTATTCCCGCAAATGGACATACCGGTACATCCTGCAGATCGTGTGAACTCTCAAGTGGGGCCCGCATGATCGCGATATGGGACCAGCGGTATATTACCACTGGCCTCATGCCGCATCACCCACGGCCGGAGTGAGCTCTGGCCGCGGGTGATTAACCCTTAGCTGTCGCAATCTATCATGATCGCCACAGCTAAGGCACAGACAGAAGGATTGAGCTCCTTCTGCCCGTAATTGATGCAGCACCATCACTAGCGCCACTGCTGTGGCCATACCTGTCAATGATGACAGTGTCTGTAATGTCACCATGCTCCGCAGTACATTGTGGCCACTGCCGGGCATGGTGAATGACAGTTGCATAGAGACCAGTATAGAGCAGTTCTGCTCTGTATTGATCTCTATTGGATCAGTGATCTGAGGATCACTGATACAAATTCCCTATGAAGAAAAGTGAAAAAAGGTGAAAAGTAAAAAAAGTGAAAAAAAGTAAATCACAAATATGAAAAGTAAAATAAAAACATGTAACTTTTCCCCTTTACAAACAGCAAGATAAAAAATAAATAAATTAATCATATTTGGTATCGCCACAGGCGTAACACCCGAACTTATAAATCTGTCATGTTAATTAACCTGCATAGTGACACACAGAATTGTCATTTTTGTTCATCCTGCAACACTCATAATAAACGCCAAAGTGATGCCAATTAAAACGTCAGTTCATCCCACAAAAACAGCTCTTACATAGCTCTGTATGTGGAAAAATGAAAAAGTTATGGCTATCAGAATATAGCGATGCATAAATATTGTGTCACGGTGCACACCGCGGCCCCTGTCATGGACCATGGTCGTGTCCATGCCTTTGCTGTGGTCCCTTCTGCTTAATACTTACCTGTCCTGGCTCCTGTCTCTGCTGTGGCGCTGCCGGCAGCATCTTCCGGCAGTTCCTACTCACCTATTCGGGATCCTGCTCGCACCTGTCCGCTCTGGCTGTATATGTGCGCATGAGCGCCCTGTAGGGCATGTGTGGCAGTCAATTGTTTGTACAGTCTAATTCATTTTATAGACAATGCATTAGGGTGTACAAAGATGGCAGTTTTACTACTTCTTTTCCTGGGACAGAAAACATGGAGGTGATGGAAGCCTTCACAAGGCTTCTAGCTGCCATGGTAACTGATCAGGACACAGCGATCTCGCCGCTGATATCCCGATCGGAGTGAGAGACGGTGCGTGGCAATGTTTTTCATTCATTTAGATGCCACGGCTGTGTTCGGTGCGGCATCTAAATTGTTAAACAGGGCAGTATGGCACCAGCTCATACCTCATATGTCGGTAAGGGGCTAAAAAGTATATGGGACCAATGGAGATAACGAAGTACAGCACTGGCCTATCTTAATTGGTACTCTAGACTTTAAATGGAGCAACAGTGTGCATGTTTGGCCACTGAGTCATTCAAATGCATTATCTCCCCATTATCAGTGGGGGGTTTAAAAGTGGGACCTTGAGCAATCATATGTTTATCCCTTACCCAGTGGATAGGATAGATAGATATTTTTTGGGGGGAAAACCCCCTTTTTAAAGGGTTTTATCACCCAAAAGCAAACATTTGTTTTACTGAGAGCAGTATTTTTATGGTGGGTTTTTGGCAATTTCAACAGGTTTCTTACCCCATGAGATAAAGACAGCAAAAAAATTTCGAACCAATCTCTCACTTCATTTTCCCGTTTTTTGCAAAAGAAAAAAAAAATTTATCTGCGTTTCATTTTTAACATTTTTTTTTGAAGGAAAAGGCATTTATTGGCTTACATACCAAAAATAAAAAAACCCTATTCCAAATTGCCACCACACGGAAAAAGAAACAGTGACAAAATAAAAAGGCCAAAAAGGAGCGTTTGGGAAATTTTTTTTTGAATGCAATTAGATATACAAAGGACAAAAAATATTTAATAAAAGATTAAAGGGGACTGTCACTTTAAGGGCACCATTTTTTGGTGTATTTTTTCGCCAAAAATCTGTTGGCTTATTCTCTATAAAAAATAACTGGTACACCAAAACGGCGCGTTAAAACCCCCCAGGTAAAATTTGAAACCTTAAATTAGGCCATTAAATTTCTAGCAAAAAATGTATGACCCAAGTTATCTGTCCCTGATTAGGCACATCAATTAAACTAGCAAGGTAACCACGCCAGTTTTTTGACAGGTTTATTATCAGGCCACTATCACCATTTAATCGCCTTAAAAAATGCTGTGGTGGCCCTCTTTTCGAATTTTTCCCAAAATTTATTGGGGGAAAAGTTACAAATTTTTTAAAGAAGGTGCTGTACCCTGCTAGGCCACTTCTAGCCTAAATACATGATGAGAAAGGATTGGACATGGAGGTATAAAAATTCCATGTGGCATCTTGTAGCACATATGCCCACAGATGTTGCAGCTGGGCCTATAGATCCGGCACACACATGTAGGCTGCCAAAGCTGATGTCCAAGGAATAATTTCTCGTGACTGGATAAGCCAGGGAAGTGTTGCATCCTGGTGGAGACATTCTTGGAAAAACCCTTGCTTGTCAGAAGGGGAGCATTATCCTACTGAAAAATGCTAATTTGAAGCCCTGCTATGAAAGGCAACACAGGAAGTCCTTCACATATCACTGAGCTGTCAGTGGCCCTAGAATCACTATTTAATCCCCTGATCATCACATCAGCAGTTGGGGGAGTGTTTAGCTTCACAGCAAAGACAAGGTTAATGCACTCTCCACAAGGCCTCTATACTCTAGCAGTTCTTGTTTCCCTTTCAGACACTTCTGATGCTGTAGGCCAGAATGTATGGCTATCAATGGCAGGACATGACCTTGCATGCTGCAACATCAGTTTTCCTTTTGCCTAGTCCATAAAAATGGTCTACGCAGAAACAGGGGTGTGTAATGAAGGTGCCACCTGTGTGTGGATGGTGGACAAGGAAACTGCTTGTGTTTGCTGACAGATTATATGATCCTCTCTCATGGTAGTCTGTCTGGGCTGGCTAGAGCCTGTTTGTCATCTGTGCATGCCACCATATAACCACTGCTTTCAACACCTCATAACAAGTTGGTCAGAACAGGCCATTTGTCAAAATGACAACTCTGCTTTTCTTAGTCCAGTGATGCTCCTCTTTGTCAGCTGGGCAAAATGCCTTTGAGCACATCATACAGACATGTCTAGTAATCAACAATCTCTTATCAAGAGGTACACTACCCCAAAATTGTCTCTGAAAGCATTTTTACAAAGCCGCAAAGAAAGCACTTTTATGCCCTCTGGTGGCAAGACTGTGAGGTTATTCAGTTTAAGGCCATGTTCACACGGCTTATTTTGGGATGGATTTGGTCCCGTATTCCGCGACGTACGGCGCGAAATGCGGCGTAAATCCGTCTAGTCAGTACGGTAATCCTACAGTTCTATAGAGAAAACTTTTTTGGGATTCCGTCTCTTCTCCCGCTCGCGATAATACGGCGGAGCGGGGAGAAGTGACATGCAGTTATTCTGGCGGGATACGCACCGTGGACAATGCTGTCTATGGGGCCGGGCGAGCAGCGGCCCCATGGCCCCGGGGGGCCCACACCGCTACACGGGCAGCCGGAGGTAATTGCGGCAATTCAGTCCCCGCCAATTACGCTCGGCAGTAAAAAAATTTTAAATTTTATAAACCGTGTGAAAACATAGCCTAACATTTCAAACTTAAAATGCAGGCCGAGTTTTGCAGAAATTATTTATCTAGGTGCGTTATTTTTTTGTAAGTGAGTGAATATACAAAAGATGTGTTAAAGAAATAATTTAATGTTTAGCTTCTGAATTATAACAAGGTTTCTGATTTGCAATAATTCTTAGTAGTGTTAGTTCCCAAGAAGAATTTTCCTTTCACACCTTGCAAAAATGTGCTATGTATGAAGTGTATGCAAAGTACATATTCCATTGGCAATTGTTGGGGGAGGGGGATCAGAGTGTACATTACAGAGACATATTGTTCTCACAGTAATTAAGAAGAACAGAGAACAAGCTATGTTACAAGTATAGAGGGATCATATGCAGAGGCTGCCATGGATTCTTGAAGACTACATATAATGCTGTGTACTTATTATGCAGACAGCATAGATTAGAACCACTAATGCAATGCTGATGGAACTTATGTCAAAGAGAGATGACTCACTGACAAAAATGGTGCTGGCTGCTTGTAAATATATAAACCGAATAGTTGCAGCTTGTATAGGACTTGCAGACACACGTCAAAGGTAACATTCAAGAACATAAACTATTTCATTAAAATACAGGGCAGCTTGCTTGAAAAAGTATATCACTCTGCTAATGCCAAAGCTTTACAGCATACATGAATAGAGTTTGAAAGCAAATTAGATGTAGGCTGCCTTGTGTTCATAAAAGTGTATTATACAGAATTTAAATCTTGATACACTGCGTAACATAATTAAAGCTAATCCATCATTTTATTGCATTTTACTATTAAAGGGAACCTGACACATAGATTATGCCCCCCTTGCTGAGGACAGGACAAGCTAGTGACAGACCTGCTGTTCCCAGCGCTGTGCCCATTATTCTGTAAGATGCTGTAGATTTTGAGCATTTTAATGTTTCAATTTTATTCATGAGCAGATGTTTGCCCCAATCACCAAAGGCTTGCCGCTCTCACCTGCAGTTATTCAATGTTTCTACCTATTCATAGTTAATCTGTTGAGGTGGGTGGGGCTATCCTGAGTGGTCGAGTAATGAAAAAAAATAGGACTCTGTTCATAAACTTCTTGCTGGCTGAATAACTGAGATCTTGAGCATGTTTATACTCTAAAACATACAGGCATCGTTACAGAATTATGGGTCACAGTGCTGGAAACAGCAGGTTCTAACACTAGTTGTTCTGCCTTCAGCAAGGGGGTCATAATCTATGTGACAGGTTCTCTTTAAGTAACCAAATATTGTGAGCACTGTATTATGTATAGGAATAGAGAATCAATTAATACGAGCTAGACTAGGACTAAAGAATGAATCAAAAGTAATATGTACAAAAGCATAACTAGTAGAACACCCCTCATAGTTTTGTAAATATTGTATATTTATATTATACACTTTGATACAATGTAAAGTCGATGCACAGCTTGTATAACAGGGTTGATTTGGTGTGCCCTCAAAATAGCTCAAGTTGATCCCACTACTTTGACTTATAATAATAATAATAATCTTTATTTCTATAGCGCCAACATATTCCACAGCACTTTAACGATTCAAGGGTAAACATACAGTCATTACACATTAAAAGTACTTTACTAATTGAGACACAGGGGTGAGGGGCCTGCTCGTGAGAGCTTCAATTATTAGGGTGTATGGGTGGGAAAAAATACGGTAAGAAGTGCCAAGTTTACATGGTCCGGCCATGTTTCATAATACGGGTGGTGGTTACATGAAAAAATGGATGGTCCTGCCACCAGTCTGTACCTCTATATACAGATAAGTGCCTGTGAGTGCCAAGTGCATGGGAGTGACAGATGTGTGTGATAAGCAGTTAAGGGATCTTTGGTGGCCAGACCGAGAGATGTATTTCAGGGGGGGGCCCTCTTAAAAACTGTGAGGGTTGTGATATGTGCCTGGTGATCGCCCGCGGAAGCATATTCCAGAGATTTGTGCGCACTGTGGGTGAATTATTGTTGGGCGGGCTTGGGTGGTTCGGATGATTGAGAATGTTGTCTGTACTCTATCAGCAGAGGGCAGAGAGCAGGGGTAGGGCGGTTGGACAAGTGGGGATAGGGATGGTGATGTAGTGAGGAGCTGCGCTGTGGATGAGCTTTGATTGGTGAGAGTGCTGAGTTTATACTGTATCCTGTACTGGATGGGCAACCTTATGTTAAGGAGATTATATAACAAGGGATATCTAGTGCTCAACATGTGGGACGTAACCTGCAACTTTCTGTTGATTGATCATAAGGTCTGTCATTTTGACACATTTTAGACTCACCAAGCTGGATGTTCATTGGTTCTTAATGGCTGTGACATCATCAGTTAAAGTTATAAATAAGTTGGTTTGTCATTTGGCGCTGCTTATTACCCTGTTAACCCCTGGAGATACCACTTTAGGTGGCGAAACATGTTGAGGGGGAGGGAGGGCAATGATGTTATTTTAGGTTTCAGGCAGTCGTACAATCCTAGCATAATGTTCTGCAGGCACTTTATAATGCTACACTGATAGGAATCAGTATCAATGAATAAAAAGCACAGGAAGCTTTCCTGTTTTAATACACTTTATTAGGTAGTATCTTTTCAGAGAGAAAAGTTAAGTTTTATTAGCACATTAGAGTTAGGGTGGTGGTTAGTATATTCATAGTATTAGCTGCCTTTTTTTTTGCAAATTTGTCTTTAGCTCAAAATAACTCAATATACAGTCATCAATGTTTAAACCGCTGGCAATAAAATTGAGTACATCCCTAATTAAAAATGGACAAATTGTGCTCAATTTACCATTTTCCCTCCACAGTGTTGTGTGACTCATAAGTGTTACAAGGTCTCAGGAGTGAATGGGAAGCAGGTGTTTTAAATTTTATGTTATTGCTCTCACACGCCCTCATACTGGTCACTGGCACCTCATGGAAAACAACTGTTTGAGGATCTGAAAAAAGAATTGTTGCTCTACATGGACTGCATGGCTGTCATCCCAGAAGAAAGCCTCTTCTTAAGATGATGCACAAAAAAGCCAACAAACAGTTTGCTGAAGACAAGCAGATCAAGGAGGATTGCGTGAACCATGTCCTGTGGTATGATGAGATCAAACTAAATTTATTTGGTTCAGATGGTGTCAAGTGTGTGTGGTGACAATCAGGTGAAGACTACAAAGACAAGTGTGTCTTACTTACAGTCAAGCATGGTGATGGGAGTGTTCTGTTTTAGGGTTGCATGAGTGCTGCCAGCTATGGGGAGTTACAGTTCACTGAGGGAACCATGAATGACATCATGCACTGTGACATACTGAAGCAAAGCATGTTCAAAGCAGAAATTGGGCTGCATCCAATAGCTCTGTGATGCCGCCATGGAAGAGTGGAAGAGGATTCCAGTGGCAACCTGTGATGCTCTAGTGAACTTCATGCCCAAGAGAGTTAAGGCAGTGCTGGAATATAATGGTGACCATATAAAACATTGACACATTTACAACATCATATATATGTCGAAGTTTATTAATGGTGTCAAATATAGATATACTCACTAACTCTATGGATAGATAGATAGAAAGATAGATAGATAGATAGACAGATAGATAGATAGATAGATAGATAGATAGATAGATAGATAGATAGATAAGAAATAGTCCATATACTCATGCTGCCACTACATAGGGGGGAGATGTATGAAAACTGTCTTGGTCTAAGACTTTCCTTATCAGAGCACTTCTTTCATTTTTTCAGAGCACTATATGAAATGAAAGGGGAACACTGATTTGTTGCTATGGGCAACAAAGAGAGTCTCAGACCAAGACAGTTTTCATACATGTGGCCCATAGTGTACTCACTCATACCAGCAACAGTCCAGCTATCAAAGAGATAACATAGATAAGCTGCAACTTAAGGTTATGTTCATTAGGGTAACAAGATGAAACTATTACGTTTTTTTTATTTATATGTTTACAAAAATTAAGAAATAATGGGTAAGTATGTCAATTATGCAGATAATGTAATACTTCACCTTCACCATAGACTAGGCATTACATACAAATTCAAAGATAATACCCTAGATTTAAGGTCTAAATTATAATTGTTGTGTGTTTCCACTTATCGTAAAGCTTGATACATTTAGAGCAAGGCTCTGATAATCATACAGAGATACCAGACCTAAGAGGTAAACTTAAAACATATTTTATAATAAAATGTATTCCCCCACAAGACTTACAGCAACAATATGCAGGGTTTTTTGGTGGAAGGATACATAACAGATTTGCACACATAATTATTACAGCAAATAGGAAGCTTTTTAGGTGTCTGGAATTGCACAGTCAGAAGTAATACATATAAATATAGAAATAACTCATGACCTAAAATTATGGTTCGAAAAGCCATCAGAAAAATACAGTTAATGAGTTTTGACTAAGGTTTATGCCCTCAACATGCTGTTTTACAGAGCCACAGGCAGCTTCAGATTCACACTTCCTGGTTAGGCTACGGATGGTTCTACAGGAATAATTGGCATATCACCTCTGCTATTTCTAGCTAAGTCTGTTATAGTGATATGATTGATGGAGGTTTGTAAACTTTAGTGCACAAGACTACAGAGCTCTAAAGGGTTAAAGATTGTCAGTAATGTAATATAAATAAGATTTTGTACTTATAGATGAGTAACAGAGCAGGGAGTTACATCACCACTCCAGCCACTGCTACAGCCTGTAAAAGCAAAGAGAGGTGGCCATGGCTGATATCAGTCATCTATCAGCCATTTCAGGGCCACATACAGTCAAAGGAAATTGGTCCTCAACTAACTACTAGTTCCTATATTTTATTATATCAGCGGGCCCCTTTTTGATCAGTGCCCCTTAAAGGAGTACTGCCAGTACTGCCCTATTGACACCCCTGGATGTGGCCGATAACTAGGGAGGATTTGTGTAGGAGATAAGATCTGCTCCTAACTCTAAAAAGAAGCAAAATCAGAAAAAACACATATTTGATAAAAGTCTTATTTACCTTTGATACTTATTTAAAGCTGATCAATGAAAATGGAATACCCCTTTAAGTCATTTAGGACATTGCCTCCACACCTTCATCCCAGCAAATTATCTGCACTTACTTGCGTTGAGCTCATAAAGGTTATTGTTTCTGCCTAGTATTCTTTGCTGTGTATGTGCATCCTCCTCCTCTTGTATCTGTTACTGCAGGTTAACAGAGATGCCTGTTTTTGGTCCTCATCCTCCACTTGGCTGCTTGCTCCCTTCCCATATGTGCTGATCAGTGATATATCATTAATCAGTCCCTTTTTTGGGGCAGAGGTAAACTCCCCCTACACCTTTATGCTGATCAGAGACACAAATCATTGATTGACATTTGTTTTTTAAGGGGGGGCAGTAGGAGTTGTCTTTTTTATTTTTTATTAATATAGCTGGATCCTATTACCCAAAACACATTGACAACCTTGGTCCTAGGAGAGCTGTATCACTTAGAATAGGGCTCTGTCGTATGAGGTTACCTAAATGTAGGAGATGGGCGAAGAATTGGATCACAATGTGTGCTAATATTGTGGGGTTGAACTTTACGTATTCAATTGAATACATATAGTTCAACCCCAATTCCAAGAAGTTGGGACAGTGTGTAAAATGTACTGTAAAGAAAACAAGAATGCAATGCTTTGGAAACCTCTTATAACTATATTTTATTCAGAAAAATAAATGCCCTGTCTCATCATATACCCCAGGAAGGGGTAACTAGAGAAGCCAGGGGCTATATAGCAATAACTATTGGATGGGCCCCACCTCCTATGACCATCAGACATGTACCAGGGACATTGCTGTTAGATAATGTAGTTAATACAAGGGGCAAATAACTCACCATACATCTCACCATCATACTGCTAACAATCACATCCCACTATACTCAAGACCAGCATTCCAAAACGCATATTTACATAAGGACCTTATTTTACGCCAGACATGACCACAATTACTCACCCATAGTGACTGAATAATAACCCTACACTATTACTGATCTAGTACAACACAAGACCTATACTGTTGATTCATAATAAAATATTATAGAATATAGTGACCATATAGTGGTATATATCAGTGTACTCAGGCTCTGCAGACTGTATATAAAACCACCTTACTGTGACCATATAGGGTTTGACACCAGTGTTCACAGGTCTGCAGGGACTGTTAATGTAACACCAATACAGTGACATATAGTGGTAGACACCAAGTGTACACAGGCTCTGCAGACTTACATTACTCCTATACAGGGACGCATATAGTGGTAGTATACCAGTGACACAAGCTCTGCCTGCTGTATTTATTTCCTCCATTCAGTGACCATATAGTGGTTAGATTGCAGTGTACACAGCCTGTAGCGACATATAAGTGATTACAGTGCAGGTAAATCTTGTGATCACAGGTGTCGTTTCTCTGACCATCGTTGACTTTCCCCTTTGGTCTGCATTCGATCCCGGAGCCATCATGATAGACATCTCTCCGACCATGGTCCTGCAGATTTTGACACAAATATATCTTAGATTCCTGACTCTTCCAGCTACCTGCTCACCCATGGAATATATGGTGCCATTTAGGCAGGCAGGGTTTTGATAGGATATTGAGGGGGGGGGCCTCCAATTAGGGCAAGGTTAGGTAGCCAATAGTGTCTAAATAGGAGGCAGGGTTTTAGGTAGCTAAAGGGAGGCATACAGGTAAGACCGGGGTTAGGTGGCTATGGGGGGCCATATAGGTAGGGTTTAAGTAGCTAAATGGGCCCCATATAAGTAGACAGGGACAGGCTTGTTGGGGGTATAAAGGAGGCGTTGTGGGGGTATACGGCAGGCAATATAGGGTGTAAGGAAGGCATATGGAACAGCATAGGGCTGTACAGGCGGCATATGGGGGCTGTATAGGCAGGCACCAGGCAGGCATATAGGGGGCTGTATAGGCAGGCAGGCAGGCATATTAGGGGGCTGTATAGGCAGGCAGGGCATAATAGGGCGGCTGTTTAGGCAGGCTGGGCATATAGGGAGCTGTATAAGGGCAGGCAGAGCAATATAGGGGGCATGTATTAGGCAGGCTGGCAGGCATACTAGGGGCTCTGTAGAGGCAGGCAGGATAAGGGGGCTGTCTAGCAGGCAGCAGATATAGGCGGGCTTAATAGGCAGGCAGGCATATGGGGGGCTGTATAGGCAGGCAGGCATATAGGGGCTGATATATGCAGGCAGGCAATTATGGGGCTATTTGCTAGGCTATGGGGGCTTATAGGCAGGCATATGGGGGAGTCAATGGCAGGGAATTATGGGGGGGATAGGTAGCATATGCGGGGCTAGAGGGGCAGGCTATTGGGGGGTATAGGCAGGCCATATGGAGGGGCTATTGGCTGGTCTATGGCGAGCTATAGGCTCAGGCATTTGGGGAAGGTTTAGGCAGGCATATGGGGGGTATAGGCAGGCATATGGCGGGGGGCTATTGGCAGGGCATATGGGGGGGTATAGGCTGGAATTTGGGGGGATTGGCCAGAATTTTGGGTGAAAGTTTTAGGCAGGCATATGGGGTAGGTAAAGTTAGAAACAGTTTACTCACCTCGGTCCACGCTCCCCACGATTTAATTTGCCGCTCGCTCCGCTTTTGTGCTCTCCCTGCAGCCGCTGCGACTCCCCCCAACGCGCCCACGTGACTCACAGAGCGACGGCGGGGATAAGTAGCAGAAGCGGACGCGTATCGACGCATACCGTCCTGCTACTACCGTCAAGCTGCGCTGCCTAGCTGAACGCATTGGGCGGGGGGACTCCGTGGCGTTCAGAGGGGACTATGCGCCGGGCCCCGACAAGCTCCCCGCCCGCCGCAGTGAATACTGTTATGGTTCAATGGCGGCGGGCCCTGGAGCTGGCATTACCGGGGTAGCGTACTATGGTAGCAGTTGCCCGGGGCCACCCTAAGCTGCAGGGGCCCCGGTAGCAATCTTGCTCACTCCCTGCTACCCAAGGTCGTTACGCCACATGCCCCAGGGATTATGTGGAGCTTGACAGGCAGTTAAACACCTTCCTATTGATCAATAAATGAGAATGGCTGAAGTTTATAACTTTTATTAACCAGTGTAAGGATTAGGGTGAAACTGAGGAACAAGAAAGAATATACATGTTATTATACAATGGGTGTCACGATACACGCCTTGCTCTGGATTGCGGACATGCTCATGTTTGCGTTTTCCATCCGGCCGGTATTTGTCCTGTGCCGTGTGAACGCGCCCTTAGGGTGCTTTCACACGGTGCATTTTTGATGCGTTTTTTCAATTAGTTTTTTGTGCAGCAAGGCACAGCATTTAAGGCTGTACATGGTGCACAAAAAATTGCGGCCAAAATTGCGGTTAAAATCGCGGTAATTATTTTTTGCCGCGATTTTTGTGCAGCAATGTACAGCATTAATTGCTGTGCTTCCTGCACATAAAAACGCATTAGAAAAAATGCTACAAAATGTGCAACGTGTCAAAGCACCCTTACAACCAGGATGAATGGACTGGCGCCAGGACTGAAGGAGAGCATCTGGGAGGTAAGTATGAGCCCTATCTTCTATTTTTAATATTGCCCGACTGAACAAACAAGTTCTTAGACCGAACACCACTGTAGAAAAAAAATTTTTTCTCAGTCAAAATTTTTTTTAAGCCATCATGCACAGTATATCAAAATTTTTTCAGAGTTTTTTGGGCGGAGACAAAAAACACTAAGGGCAACATGTAAAATAGGGTGCGCCAGTTATCGGGCATCAAAAAGGTAGTAACCTGTTCTGTAGCTGTATGAACAGTCGCTTTCCCAAATTTGCATGATAAGCGTCAGTCCCAAATTTTTTTTAAGGCCAAAAATTTTGGGGGCATTGCAAAATTTTGGAATCAGAACATTTGGATTTTTCCCACCAAATCTGGGTGCAGAACATTTAGAAAAACAGCCCCAGGTTAAAGGGGGTCCCCTGAGCCAGACTTGTATTTGGCACTACACTGCACCTGTATGTTGCCTACAAAGAAAGGTAATACATGCTGGCATATTCTAAACTGCCTTAAAGCTATTTAAAACTGACCTGTCAGTGCCAAAGTTTATACATGTCACCCTAAATGCATATGACAAAACAGACTTTAGTAATACAAAATAAGATTGTTGCATCTATTTAATCCAAACAGAACATATGTTTTGGGGACAAAGATCCAGTAAGCCTCCCAATTATGAAACTTATGTACATGATCTCCTCTTCCAACAGGAAAGTTAACCCTTTCAATGCCTTGAAAGACCAAGCAAGATGTATTGCAAGCATGTGCAGCAATAAAATGAGAAGAAACAGTAGATACCTGACAAAAGTCACGGGATGGATATCTAACCAGTGTTGGCATACCCAAACTTTGAGCGGACGAGGGGACTTCTGCAGTTGGAATGCATGCTACAATAGTAGCAAATTTCAAAGGTAGTGTTTCCAATTTAAAGCCAAAAATTTGAGATTTTAAAATGATTTGGTAACAGTGGAAACAAATTGTTTTGATATATTGAGAAATTGGCTAGTTATTTTCAGTAGTTTATCATCAAATGGGAGAGGGAGGTGATAAAAGTTACCCCCGGGTAGGAGCCCTTCTGGAGACACATCCAGAAGGGCTCCACTCAGTATATAGGGTCCCCTCAGTAGGTACGTATATAGGGCCTCCCACCGTTGATAGGTGTATAAAGCCTCCCTCTAGGTATGTATAAAGGGACTCCATTAGGAAAAGGGATTACATTGCCCCCCCCAGTATTTAGGTAGGAAAACAGGTTCTCCCCATTAATTAGGTAGGTAGACAGAGCCTTCCCCCAGTAATTAGGTAGATAGACAGAGCCTCCACCCTAGTAATTAGGTAGGAAGACAGGGCCTTCCCCAGTAATGAGGCAGACAGGGCTGCCCCCAGTAATTAGGCAGGTATATAGGACTGCCCCCAGTAATTTGATAGATGAGACTGTGCCCAGTAATTAAGTAGATAGAGCCATACCCAGTAATTAGCCAGGTAGATAGGGCTGCCCTCAGTAATTAGGCAGATAGGGCTGTCCCCAGTAATTAGCCATGTAGATAGACCTGTCCCAGTAATTAGGTAGATAGGGCTGCCCCCAGTAATTAGCAAGGTAGATTGGACTGTCCCCAGTAATTGGAAAGATAGCCTGCAACCAGTAATTAGGTAGATAGGGCTGTCCCCAGTATTTAGCCATGTAGATAGGGCTGTCCCCAGTAATTAGCCATGTAGATAGGACTGTCCCCAGTAATTAGCCAGGTAGATAGGGCTGCCCATAGTAATAAGCCAGGTAAACAGAAGTCCAGATTCCTCCCTCTTCTTGTCTCCAGAGTCCAGAGCAGCTAGCGTGACATCATCATGCCACCCGCCCCAGAACGCGACTTCCAGCATCTACTGAAGTGTAATCCTATGCATAGGCTTACAGCATATTACAGGCTGCAGAGCAAGTGGTGTAATGACATCATCACATCGTGCCACCTGTGCCGCGACCTCCAGGTGGCTGAATGGCCAGGTTCAGAAGATCCTGGCTGTTTTGCCTGGGCTGCCGCATGCACTGTGCAGGTGGCCGTGACCTCTGCATCGCTGGGTCTATGTGACCCAGCAATGCAGCAGTGTGGCGAGGAGGGACTGCTGGCTCCCTTTCTTAGAGGTCAAGTCCAATGCGACCGCCATGGCCCCTGTAGCTGAGCCACAGGCCAGTGCCCTTACTCGGGGCCCACTGGGGGAATCTCCAGTCCCCTAGTGGACCTGATCGTTACATTACCTGGCATAAGCAGAGCACACTGCAGCTTCAGATGTCTGACAGTGGACTTTTTTCTTCTTTTTATCAGGAAATTGCATTTATTTTCACAATGTTAAGAGGATATTTTGGTTTCTGGGCAAAGGGTCTTTCTCTTTTAATTCCACGAGCTCAAGAAGACTGTCAGTTTTGGGGTCTTCTGGGGTTAATGTTCCAGGGATCATAGTCACAAGCAAATGACTAGCAAACATATATGATATCATCAAATAAAATTTAGTTTAATCAAAATTACACATATAAAACATTAATAAAAGATGAAAAAGAAAAAAAAAAAGATTGTAGGGGATCCAAAAGGACTTTGACCCAAAAGGCAATTGACTTACATCAGGAGACATATAATAATTACTTATGCCTTGTATGTCCAGTTACTGAACTTCATCTGATGGAGCACATTCTGCATTTTGGAAGGGAGCATCAAAGAATATTTAATATCATTATATCAATATTTAATATGATTTCAGGCTAACTTTACCAGATAAAAAATATTATCTGTTTTTCTGAGTTTCTTGTGGGAAATCTGACTTGGTTCCCATCATGTGATAGAATTCTTCATTTCACAGGTCACGCTCTTTGTTTGTAGCCTTGCTGTCATAGTCTTCCTACTCAAAAATAGTCAATTTAAAGATATAGAATAAAAATGTATTCTTCAGAATTTAAATTCATTTGCTTCACCTGTCCATAACTGCTCGAATTTTACCTGTTTCTTACAAGCGTTCTCAGTGCCATTGCATTCGAAAAAGTAAGAAGTAATCATTTTGACATATGCTATAGATGTAATGTAAAAAAATAAAGTCTGGTTGTCTGATAATTTTTTGGGGGAAAGCAAGACATATGCAATGGTAACTTTTGATTTTTTCCTGAACTAGCCTTGTTATCAGCCTCTGAACCCTTCTCTTCCTAAACCTCACATCCCATGTATTTAAGTACCTACTAGTCGCTGCCAAATTTCTTTTACTGCTACATAGCTCTCAGATTTAAGCTCTCACCATTAAGCTCTCAGATTTAGTTATTTCTAATGAGCATTGGAGGACTGGAAAGCTAATAATATGTAATGAGGATGAAAATGAGACTCCACAGAGACTTTGCCATGTCCTCTTCTAAAAAACTTGCATGTCTTTGGAATTAAGAAATGTTTAAATGTTGCCTTTCTAAACATACACTACTAACAAAAAGTTTGTGATATTTGGCTTTTGGTTGAAATATCAGGATGAACATAAAATTTCCTGATTTTTTTTTAAACGCACTAAATAAGACCATTTCTTAACTTTAGAATGCACATGTCCAACTGTTCAATGTTTCAGTACTTTTTCCCCAACTTGCTGATCACTACCAAGGAGCTTATTGGCAAGATTCTCAATCAGTGAATTGCCTGAATTGCCCAATAAATTTAGGAGATCAATTTGAATTGGGATTTACATGGTCCTACTCATCATGCTGAACAATTGTTCAACAATACCTCAACATTGTGAGGTTTCAAGAAGGATGCAGTCAGACGGAAGTGGCCACTGAGCTTAGAGTGTTACATAGTGTCATCAGCAAGTTGATACAGAAAGACTGAGGTACCAAAAGAGTGCCACAGAAAGGCAAAGAAGTGGAAATCCTTTGGCTACATCTCCCACTGATGACCACTTTATTGTAAACGATGCCCTGCAGAACCAGATGATGAGTGCCACACAACTCCAAGCATATTTGCGGGAGGTGACAGGCAACCGGGTGTCATATCAGACCATTCATTACTATCTGCATCAGTGTGGTCTGTGTGGTAGATTACTGGCAAGGGTACCTGACCACACCACCAGGCATATGCATAATAGTTTTGCATGGGCCAGGGCACATCTATGCTAGATAAGGCACCAGTGGTTCTCAGTGGTAAAAGTTGTTTCACTCTGAGCAGAAATGATGGCTGCCAATGATGCTGGAGATGTCAAGGAGAGCGCTATGCATCAGCCAGGTCAGGTATTGGTCAGGTACCCTTGCGGTGGTCTAGCATGAATACCACACTGATGTAGATAGTTACAATTGGTCTGATGTGACATTCGGTTGCCTCTCACCTCCCTTAAATGTGCTTGGATTTGTGTGACATTCATCATCCGGTTCCGCAGGACATTATTTACAATGAAGCGGTCAAAGGCTGTCTACTTCTTTGCCTTTCTGTGACTCTTCCAGTCTCTCTGTATCTCTGTTGAAACTTCCTGATGACACTCTTTGAAACTTTAAGCGCAATGGCCACATCCATCTGAGAGCATCTTCATTGAAGCCTCACAATAGTAGGTACTGTTGATCTATTGTAAGGTGTTGATTTGGTCTCATGATGTCAAAATATGAACACCAGGTTGAGGAGGACTGTTTAAATCTCAATTCAAATTGATCCCTTAAATGTCATGGGAAATTCAGGGATCAAAGACCTGTAGTGAATTTCACCATTAAGCTCTTTGTTAGAGATCAGAAAGTTGTGAAAAAAGTACTGAAACATTGAACAATTAGATGGTGTGCAGTCTAAAGTTAAGAGATGGTCTCATTTAGTTAATTTAAAAAAAAAAAAAATCAAGAAATGTTATGTTTATCCTGCAATTTCAATTAAAAGTCAGATATCCCTAACTTTTTCTGATTAGTGTATATCTTCCAACCAAACGTGCATATAAAATTTTGTGTCAATAAGTGCATCTAAAAACTGTGACATTTTTGTCACTAGTCCACTTATCTTGCTTGCCAGCCACAGCGGCAGTCACACTCTAGTTTTTGATTGCTGAACAATGCACCATTGCTGTTCTCCTTGTCCTCATGGTGCATCCTTTCTATTTGAAGAGCCATTGCACACTATTGTTTAACATATTCCACCAATAACTTGCCACTATAACCTATTTCTTAGTCATTTTTGCATATACCCCTTAATCCAAGTGAACAGCAAAGGTGTATCTTTCCTATACAAATAGCACCAAAGATCCCTCTTACATAAGTATGAGATGCTCCCACAAACATGTTAAACAAAAAAAGAAAATGGAGTCTTATCTCAATAAAAAATTAATTACAACATTTTATTAACATGATACCAAATATAAACAAAACACAAAAATAAAAAAATTATAAAAATACAAAAAAGTAATACAAAAGAGGAGAACCAATAAAAAAGGACCCAGCGATGCATAGATGTTATATCAGCATAGTATATAATATAGTATCAAACATCTATATTGTATACATAACAGTAACCACCAAATGTATCAGTATGTCAAATAGTAAAGTGTGAACTAGTATTATACAACTTTAAGGCAAGAGAACATACGGCTTACTGGCACACAAAATTATATGCGAAAGATGTAACTACTGTGTACCAATAATAGATCTACTATAAAGAGTCTATACCCCAATTAAGAAAATCATAATGGGCCAGTGAAGTAATTAAATGGATCCAAACAGAATAGTAATGGATCATCATAAATAAGTATCATTACCCATATGAAGAAAAGGGGTGAAATGGGGATCACTGTGGTCACGTCCCGATGCGTTTCGCCGAACGGGCTTCTTCAGTGGACAGAGAACCTATTGTCAAGATGGCTATTTTATATGCAAGACAAGCACCTACACCTGGAGAAGCTCACCTAAATGCAGACATGCATTTTCGGCGTCCTCGCCGAGGGCTCGAGTGGACCATGCCCCACTTTTGGCAGTCTAGCTCAACTGCGCATGCGCCGGAATGCGCATTTCCGGTCATGCGCAAGAGCACTATAGAGACGCCGGAGGAAGGGAAAGGCACCGATCCGCACATGGAGAAGACGTACAGCACCTGCATATGATGGGTAAATGACTATCGTCATAAGGAATTACAGATTTATCTAAAAAAAGTCACTATAATCTATTTCTTAGTCATCTTTGCATATGCCCCTTGTCTGAGCAATGAAGTTCCTTAATCCAAGTGAACAGCAAAGGTGTATCTTTATAGTGATTCTGATGTTCTGACCTGACTTTTTTCTTGACAATTCTTCTATTTTGCTACCTGCCCTAACTTATTGCTTGTTAATCAAGACAATCCTACTTTGCTCACCTTTACTTTCTGCCTGCTTCACATGACAACCACGTTTCACCTGCCTTGACCTCAATCACTCTGACTGCATCACTGCCTGCTCCTATGATACAGCTTTTCCTATTGAGACCATGCTAAAGGTTTTGACCTGTTTTCCCTCTTTTCTGCAGGAATCAAAGGGATAAAACTAAAGAACATCTTAGCCTCTGTTTTTTCATGGAGCCCTATGCAAAATCTGAAGCACCCCACAGATAAGGTGCTCATGGTGGGGATTAAATAATGTTACAGATTTATATGCTAGGTCATTACATATGCAGTGATACCAAATTTATGTGCTCTACTTATTTTTGATCTTGATTTACTTTTTTCATTTTTTTTTTTTTTTTACACTTGTTTCCATAAACATTCCTGCACTGCACTGTTCTATAGTCCTGTTAATCAGTATGTCCAGTCATACCCAAGGGCATGGCAAAGCCATCCTGGAAACCTTTGTTAGTCATCACACCCCACATGGTGATAGACAAAAGAAGTATTCCCCCTCAGATATGTCATATCGATGGGTGAAAA
>JAODAL010037658.1:0-40136 GCA_025379985.1 Phyllomedusa bahiana
TTTTGACAATGTTTTCCGCCTTTATAAAGGCGATTTTTTCGGAATCATACTCCTGCTGCACGGAGCGGAGCGCCGAGATTTCTGTCACGATCTTCTATCTGCTTCCTCGCATGTTCGGATCCTGCTTCACTTCGCCTCTGTCAGAGGATTTAGACCAAAAAAAACCCGGTCTGCCTGTCGGAGCTGCCGAGCGCTGCACTGCGTCTTGCTTTGCCGACTCGCCATCGTACATGCGTCGGAGTTTTCGAGCATGGCGCGTCCCGCCCCGGAACGCCTACCCCGAGCCCACACCGCGCCCACTGCCCGCCCCTTCGTGCGGGGCGCAGCTGAAAGTGGCGAACACTGCGCCTAACACTGCATCCCCGCGTCCGACAGCGGGATTCGGGTCGGGAGGCGCAGTATACGCCAAAATATAGGCGTAAAGCCCGATCATACATGTCGCCCTTAGAATGTAAATCCTCTATGTCTTTCAGAAGCACAAGGCTCTCTGCCTCATAAATAGCTTGAACAGTGTGTGAAAATAAATACACAAGGGATGGAGTTTGGGGTGAAATATATATAATATACTAAACTAATTAAAAACTACATATGTTCTACCAGTTTACAGGGTGGAGAAATCCCAATTTTTATGTTGCTGACAGGATTTAGGGAAAACAGATTTACATTCTAAATCTAAAACTTTTTATTTTTATAATCTTTCCCTCAAAAGGTTGAAATTTATCATTGGGAGACTTAATTATTTGACATAATTTTTAAAATTTATGCTAACATTTCCACTGTAACTGCAAAAACTGTAGCTACACAACAACCCCAGTTAGAGAGAAAATCAGCCTGCTTACAGTAATTATTGTTCCTGTTAGGGTTGCGCAAAGTAGAGTTAGATCCAGCAACAGCTTCCTACTATTTGCCCTCTGACAATCACATAGCTGGCCAAATAACCACTGGGACCAACATGTATTATTGTGCTTCTTCAGTCATAAAAGTGAAAAAAGTTATCTGCATAATCATAACAGGGTCCAGGGTGACAAAAAATTGTCTGTTATCTATATTAACATAAGCCAATAATATAATGATGATATGACCTATGATAAGTCAAATTTGCCATTTTGCTGTCACTGATAGAAGGCACAGTTTAACTTTACCTTTTTTCAGAATTCAAAATGTTCAAGAATAAAGAATTAAACAAAGTACAAGGTGCTTAATCTTTACAATTGACTCAAGACCTTGTCAAAATGTCAGAAAAGAGTCAATCCAGAGTTTAACTTTACTACAAGTATCACACAAACAAAATGGATAAAAGAGTTGTCAAGACAACCAGTCAGTTGACATGCACCATTAAAATAGATGATGATGTCTTTAGAAAGTCACCTTGTAAACACAGTTCTAAATAAGATCTGCTTCAAGATACATGAATTTTATGAATTTGATGGAAATTAGAGCATTTTTATGTAGTGGATTGGATATGTCAACAGCTGCCAGGGAATGTGTTTAGTTGCATAAGTAAGAGTTGCAATCTATAAGAGACTGGTTTCAATAGAAAGGATGAGTTTGCAATGCTGAATATCTGCCAATAGGATTGCCCAGTGACTGAGGAAATGTATTCCAGTAGTCATCTTGTTTTATATAATTGGTTGGTTTCCATTCAATTAAATAGTTCTAAAATCCTCTAAAGGAAATATATTATTATTTGAATTATGTCACGGGTGGGCCGGACCCCGTCCCGGGTCGAGGGGCACCACCCGTGGTCGCCGCACGTAAGCGGGCACCGCCGCCCGCCATGTCGGTCGGTGGGGCGCAGCTCACACGGCCGGCCGGCTCCTCTCTACTTGCCCGGGCCGCGATCTGATGCAGGTCTCAGCCTCCCGTGCGCGCTTCCCGATATCTAAGGCGGCGCTGCGCTGCCGCACTGCCAGATTTAAAGGGCCAGTGCACCGGTAATTGCTATTGCCGGTAACTGCCCTTATTTAAGCCTGCCCTTCCTGGAGAGCTGTTGCTGGATCTTTAGTGCCATTTCTGCCTATAGAGAAAGCATTTACAAGCCTTGTTCTGACTTCCCATGTTACCGTACCATTAAGCTTCCGTTCCCTCGACACGCATCTGTTGCGCTGATGACTATGGAGTTTGCCTTCTCGGTCACGGACCACAAAAACCTGTGCCGCACTGCCCTGGAACTTCTGCCTGTCACCAACTACGAGCAGCCTGACGATTCTGCACCACGCTATACCTTGGCTGCCACCGCAAGCAAGTCCGTCAGGGGGTAACGACGGCCTGTAGACTCCGCGCGCAGCAAAGTCCATCACACTTTGCGGCCGGGCTCTGGTGAAACACGGGACACCTACATTAGATTTCGTTTCCTGGCGTGGTTACACCATCGCTTACGGTGGGTCCTGTGGATCACCTCCTACGTCCGGGATCGTGCAGTAAGTTCCTGGCCATGGATCTGCCAAGGGGTGGCCTCTGCACGTCCTGACGCTGACCTCACCGCCATTGTGGCTACAGCAGTCACTGCAGCTCGCTCAGCAAGCCCCACAACTCCAGCCATCACTCTTCCGCCATGATGCAGCAGTTCCCTGGCTGCTCCAGCAGCAGCAACCCGCTCCCGTGGCTCATGCTGCTCCCCCGATTCCGGCTCCACGCTGAGTCCACGGCTCCGTTCTATACTATGCCGACCAGAATTCGACGGGGACTCCAAGGACCTGCAGGGGCTTGTATCACCCAATGCCTTCCACTGCAAATTGAGTTAATGGGCAACCAATTTGCTACCGAAACGGTCTAATTGGTGGGCGTTCGTGCTCAGCCTTCTATCTGGGGAGAAGCCCTGTTCTGGGCTACCCCCCTATGGGACAGGGACGATCCAGGTCACAGCTAACCTGGCTTCATTCCTCTCCGAGTTAAGGAGCATTTTCGAGGAAACCGTCCCGAGGATTCATCTGCCGAGGACAGCTTGCTAAAATCTGCGCCCAAAAATGGGGGGGGGACTCATCTGTAGGCGATTATGCCGTACGTTTCGCACATTGGCTTCGAGTTATCGTGGAATGAAGCGAGCTTGACTGCACTTCAAGAAGCGCCTCTACCAGCCGCATCAACGATGCTCTATTCCGCCCGGAGATCTCCCGTCTTCCTTGAGTGACCTTTTCTCCATGGCCACTCGGATTGAACATCCATTTTCTCGGAAACGCGTAGGAACTCCGCAGGAACGGGAGCAAGCTAGCCCTGTCGTTCATCCTCGCCTGGCACCAGTATTCAAAGGCCGCCTCAGTTGCCCTCGCCACCTGCCGCCGATAGAGGCCATGGAGGTGGATCGGGCCCACCTGTCTTACCAATGGGCTAACCAGAAGACATGAGGAGAATCTTTGCCTGTACTGTGGCAGGTGCAGACCATTTCCGCAGATCTGTCCACTTACGCCTCAGCGTTCCGGGGAAACGGGCGCCAACCTAGGGTACGTAGGTGTAGCGCGTCCATAGGTGGAGCGCAAGCCTCTCCTCGCCTGACATGCCAGTGATCGTCGGCACTGGGCCTGGTGCCCAGTTCAGTACTGCTTTCCTGGACTCTGGGTTGTCTGCGGAAAATTTCTTGGATGCTGCCTGGTAGCCAAGCATAAACATCCCTTTGATCCGCTGGAGAAGCCTACTCATCTCCCTCGGTCAGTGGAGAGATTGTCTCAAAGATCCAATTCGGTTCCGAACTGTGCCCCTGGCTGTTGAAGGTCCTACAAGTAGGTGTGCTGGCATAACGGAGGTGACTTGCGTACTACCATATACCCCGTTCCTCCTCGTCCATTCTGTCCTGGGTCTCCGTGGCTGCAACGCCTCGTCCCGTGGCTCGATTGGCAGCGGGCGAAGTCATGGTTGGGGTTCGGTGTGTCAGTCTAGCTGTTTGGTGGCACCTCGCCGTGCTATTGTTCTTCGGGTTCATCTAAGGCCTCGGACGGGCCTTCTGCACCATACTAAGGCCTTCGCAGATGTCTTCTCCGAGAAGCAAGCTGAGTCGTTGTCGCCCCATCGCACATACGACTGTCCTTTTGATCTTCTGCGGGAGTCTCCTCACGTGGGAAGGTTTACCCCTGTCGGTACCTGAGACCTTGGCTCTATGTCTACATATATCATGGGAGAATCTTAGAGGGGGTTTAGATCCGCAAGAGTCCTCTCTCCAGTGGGGCAGGGCTCTTCTTAGTGTCTAAGAAGGACTGGAGTCTGCGTCCTTGCATAGTCTATCGAGGCCTCATCAAGATTCACGGTAAGGAACCGCTACCCCCTGCCCGTTGATCACGGAACTTTTGACCGTCTACGAGGTGCCAAGGATTTACTACAACAGGACCTGCAGGGGCATATAACCTCATACGGGATACGGTGGGCAGACGAATGGATGACCGCTGTCAACACCCGCGACGGGCACTTCGCGTACCTGGTCATGCCTTCGGGCTCTGCAATGCCCGGCCGTCTTCCAAGAATTCGGTCAATGGACATCTTCCGGGAACCTCCTGTACACCATGCGTTGGTTGTGTATCTTGACGACTTCCTGGTTCTCCCCCGACCTCGACTCCCATAAAGATTTTTTTTCCCACGTTTTTTGGCAGAGTCCTCAGGTCGTCCTAACGGGCCTATCTGCCTCTATGCAAAACTTGTGACGTGCCAGTTTCATCAGCAGAGCTACCATTCCACGGCTACATCATTTCTGACAAGGCTACAGAGGACCCGCAAAGTTGTCTGCGTCTACAGTGGCCGCGTCCCGGTGGGTCTACAAGCCATACAAAGATTCCTGGGGGTTCGCCAACTATGTACATGCAATTTATACCACATTTTCCTCGCTGGTGTCCCCCATGTGGGCTTTAACCAAGAAGACACGCTAATCCTAAGCTCTGGCACCAGCGGCAGAGGATTCCTTCTCTAAGTTAAAATGTGCCTTCGGTTCTGCGCAGTGCCTCTCGGCAGATACTGAAACAACCATTTCTTTTTCTAAAAATTTTTTCCTCTGCTGAAAAGGAATTACTTATCGGTGCCGGAATTGATGGCCTCAAAGCTGGCACTGGAAGAATGGGAGATATCTCTTGGAGGGGGATTAGTCACTGTCAGCATCTTATACTGACATAAAAATCTGCTGTATCTCCAGACTGCCAAAGCTTATATCCAGCCGAGGCTGTTGGTACTCTCTTCTTCTCGGTTTTTAAATTTCTCATTCATTTTCGCCCTGCGGAACGAAAATGTCACAACGGCCGACGCCCTATCTCCTGTGCTTCGGATGTGATGGGGACGAGTCCACTCCATGGCACATTATCCCTCCAGAACGGCTCATCTCGGCGCACCGATTAGATCTACAACGCATGTACTCCCGGCAAGACATACATCCGTCCCGCTCTTCGGAAGGAAAGATATTGTCCCTGGGGTCGTTGACTACGTTCATTATGGCGGGGCCACCAAGGAGTGCAGAGTCCTGCTCTCTCATCTCTCACGATTCTACTGGTGGCCGAGCCTAGGCCAGGATGTTCGTGAGTTCGCTGGTGGCTGCGCTTCCTGTGCCGTGAACAAGTATCCTCGTTTTCTAAAACCGGCAGGTCTGCCCTGCCTATACCTATAACAGCTAGTTCCTTGGGGACCCCATGTGCATGGATTTATCAGGATCTCCTCCTTCTGCTGGCCATCCACAGTGATATGGGTGGTTACGGACCGTTTTCAAAGATTGTCCACTTTATTCCTCTGCGGGCCTACCCTCAGCTCCCGCCTTGCAGTCATTTTTCGACATATTTTTCGGACTGCATGGGCTCCCTCGGCACATAGTGTCGAGACCGTTGGCGTTCAATTGGTCTCCAGATTCTGGCGCTCCCTCTGTAACCAACTACAAATGAAAGCTGGACTTTTTCTTCAGCCTACCACCCCCCAGTCCAATGGGCTGGTTTAGAGAGAGTTAAACGAGAGCCCTAGGTTGCTTACTGCGCCGCTTTGTCTCCGCACGCTAGGATGATTTGTCCAGCTTGTTGTCCTGGGCGAGTTTTCGTATAACTCATTGGACTCGGAGTATGCTGGGTGCTGCTCCTTTCTTTGTTTGTTCTTACGGGCGACACATCGCCCACCCCTCCCCCTTTCTGTTGCCTCGGGAGGTCCCTGCTGTGGGAAGAAGTGGTCCAGGGACCTGACTGCTATCTGGAAAAACAGATAGCAGTCTGTTTCCGCGCAGCTAGGTGGTCCATCCCGCTTGCTGCGGGCTCTGGTGAAACCGGGACTCTAATTAGATTCCGTTTCCCTGGCGTGGCTTACACCAACGCTTGCGGTAGGTACACTGTGGATTGTCACCTCCTATGTCGGGACGTGACAACTTATTTCGTTTATTATATTCAAATATTTAACAAAATGTTCAGTGCTATTATTCAAAACTTTTCCAAATATTTTTTTTTTTAATATTATAGTTTTTCACTGGGTAATTGGAGTAGATACAAAGATCAAGGTTGGACTGGCCACCAGAAATACCAAGAGGATCCATCAATGGACGCTAAGCCCCTGGTTAATAAGTACCCTAATGTACAGGTTCCAGAAATCTAGCAGACAACAACCTCATTTGGAGCTTACCTTAGGAAGCCAAATATTCAGATATCTAATAAAACATGCATTTGTACAATGATTACTTTAAGTGGACTTATAAGGAGCACATGTTTTACATAGATAAAGGTGGGCCCTCAGAATAGTTGATATGGGTGGGCACAAGTAACTTCAGTCTTATGCTGCTATAGGTGATGCTTTATGTTTTCTGCAACATGTAAATACTTGACTTCTTTATAGATTGTGAAGATTAAGCTGAGTCCAATTTATTATCATTAGATTATAACAGTTGTTAGGTATTTAATGACAGCACTTTTCGTACTGCTTTATGTCTCAGAGGTCAAGAGAGCAGCAATTACCTATATCACATTTTAAGAATACTATCACAATCGTAGAACTAACAATCACATATCAAGATATAATAACTTGAAAATAGGATATTCTAATAGAAACACGTTATCAAATTAGAACAGAACAAGGAAGAGGAGGGGATGGAAAAAAACGGCGTGAATATGTTTCCAAGAAGGAAAGAAGATAACTATATTAGTAGTGATACATAATATTTGGAGCTAGTTCAAATGGAACACATCTTCTGTTTTTTAATGCATATTAATAGAGGATCTACGCATCTGAGCCCACAATAACAATTTTAATTTATTCTTCTAATAATTTCTGAAATTGAAGTTTCAATAAATCTTTCCAAAGGTAGGCTGAGAGTGTGAGATGAGAGTGTGAAATATAAAATTTTTATGTTTTTATTAGTGGATCAAACTTATCAAAACCAATATGAAATACTGCTATTTCAGGAGTTAGTTTGAGATTGATACCTGTGACCAGGGCTGGGACAAGGCATTTTGGTGCTCTAGGCAAGTACAGCCAATGGCGACCCCCCCCCCTCGCTCCCCAAAAAATTGCACCCCCCTAAATCTTCTCGCCCCTGCGCCAGGCCCTCTCGTCTCCCCCCCTGCACCAGGCCCTCTCTCCCCTGCACCACTCTTCCCCTGCACCAGTTACTCTCTCCCCCCGGCACCAGTCTGTCCCCTGCACCAGTTACTCTCTCCCACTTAGTGACTTCTTACTAGTGTGAGCTTTAGCGGCTCTGGGATCGTGACTTCACGTGTTCAGGCAGAGACAGAGACGACGTATTCCAGGTGAAAATACAGGGCTTCTGTATTTTATTTAGCAGCAAACAGAAACTACAACGTGCAAGGCATGCACAAACACAAACAAAAAAAACAAAACGCCGGCCCGTCTGGGCTCTAACTAACAGAAGTCAGCTTACTGTCAGTCTGCAAGTTCACCCTGCTGGTTTTCCAGCAGGACTCCACCCAAGGCTTGAAGGTAGCCAGGGGTTGTAACCACCATAGTCAGCTTACCTGCTGACTTTTATACTCCAGGTAAACCCCGGAGTGGAGTCATGGGAGTGAGCACCCCCCCCTGCTCTATGCTCACTCCCAATGAAAGGCCGACCCAGGAAATGGGCCCGGAAGCCATACAAAACATATTACCCAGGGAAAAAACATATGTCGACAGTCTAAACTGTCGCCCATTTTGAATTTTGGCCTTTCATTCCCCCAAGCCCTCCTTCCCTTGGGGGCATGGGGGTTTGGGACTTTAAAAAGGGTGCATGCCAGGACACTGGCCGGGATGAAACACCCCAAATTTACCCCCTTCCCTGCTTTTTGGGGCCCCCCCAAACATATCCCCCCCCCCCTCGCTCAGCCCCGTGGGGCGGAGCACCTTGTCCCCCGGAAACTATGTACCCCAAGATAATGCTTTCTGCGTTTGTTTGTTGAGACCCTGGACGGTGTTCTACACAGAACAAAAAAATCCTGTGGGGCCCCAGGAACCCCCGGGGGGGGGGGTTTTAACCCACCCTTCCTTCTTCCCTTTTTTTTGGGGGCCACCCAAATTAAATTTGGGGGAGTAAACAGTATCACCCTAAATTTCCCTTTCCCCCCAAATAGTCCCCCTCAGCGCCTCGATTCCCCAAATTTCAGAGCCAGACTTTCCCCCTTCTAACCAATCGAGTAGTTTTTTTTCCCCTGCCACCGACAGTTTCCCGGGTTGAGGTACCCGACGGGTGCTTTTTCCCCCCTTTAAACCCCCTTTGGGACAGGATTTTGCACCTAAACCCACCTCTAAAGGCACCCCATCTGTACTAGAACCCCTTTTCTGAAATCAGGGGAAAACCCATTTTTACGGGTCCCCTTAATTTCAAAAAGGTTTACCTTTCCCTTTCCTTTTTTTTAAAGGGGGGGTTTAAAAGGGAAAAAGGTTTGCTCCGGAAGGCCAACCTTTTTTCCCAGGGGGTTTTCCCACTTTTCCCCGGGGGGTTTTGGATTTTCCCCCTTTCCCTTGGTTTGAGGATTCTGGGGGGAGAGGGCCCCCAGCTTAATTTGTTGGGAAAAAAAGGCGGGCCCCAAACCTTCCTTTGTATTTTTAACCTGCCCAAATTGGCCAAAAGGGAAGGGGCCTAATTCCCTTGGGTTTTTTCCCTTGGGAACAAACCCAAAGTTGGGGCCAATTTTTGGGAATTGGCCTCGAGCTTGGTCTTTTTTTAAACCCCTTGGTTGGTTTAAAAATGACCCCCCACCCCGTCCAAAAAATTAAAAACCCCCGGGAGGGGACCCGACCTTTTGGCCCTCTACCCTTAAATTGCCGGCCCGGGGTTTTCCCCGGTTAAAAACCCCCGGTTCCTTTTGGGGGCCCTTTCCCCTTACCCTAAAAACCCCAACCCGGGAACAAACTCCCGGTAGGCGGGATTTTTTTTAATCCGGTTTGGGATGGTGCCCCCCTTAACCAGGCGCGGGGGGGCCCCAGGGGAAAAATTTAATAGGAATTTTTGGGGGTTTTCCCTTTTCCCGGGGGTGGAAAACCTTTGTTTTTCCCCCCCCCCCCCTTTCCAATCTTGGGGGGCCTTTCCCAAATTTCGGGAAGGTTTTAAGGGTTGGTCAATACCCCCGGGTCCCCCCGAAAAACCAGGGGGGGGGGGGGGGGGGGGGGGGGGGGGGGGGGGGGGGGGGCGGGGGGGGGAAAAGGGGGGGGGGGGGGGGGGGGGGGGGGGGGGGAGGGGGGGGGGGGGGGGGGGGGGGGGGGGGGGGGGGGGGGGGGGGGGGGGGGTCAAAACAAAAAAAGGGGGGGGGGGGGGGGGGGTGGGGGGGGGGGGGGGGGGGGGGGGGGGGGGGGGGGGGGGGGGGGGGGGGGCCCGGGGGGGGGGGGGGGGGGGGGGGGGGGGCGGGGGGGGAAAAAAGGGGGGGGGGGGGGGGGCGGGGGGGGGGGGGGGGGGGGGGGGGGGGGGGGGGGGGGGGGGGGGGGGGGGGGGCGGGGGGGGGGGGGGGGGGGGGGGGGGGGGGGGGGGGGGGGTTTTTGGGGGGAGGGGGGGGGGGGGGGGGGGGGGGGGGGGGGGGGGGGGGGGGAGGGCGGGGGGGGGGGGGGGGGAAAAAAGGGGGGGGGGGGGGGGGGGGGGGGGGGGGGGGGGGTGGGGGGGGGCGGGGGGGGGGGGGGGGGGGTGGGGGGGGGGGGGTACTCTTTGCGGTCCGGGTTGAAAACCCCCGGGGGCCGGGGCTTCCGGGCCTGTAGCAGTTCCCCCTTAAAAAGGGCAAAAACTGCCCGATCCTTTTCCTGCTTTGTGGGCTAAAAGCTCTTTTGAAAACTTCTGTAAGGGGGTTTCCTTTTTTGCCCCTTTTTTTTCTCGGGCTATGTCCAGGACCCTCGGGGATTTTCCTCCCTATAGCAGCTCGAATGGGAAACCCCCGGGATGCCTGGGGGATTTCCCCCGAGGGCGAACAAAAAAATGGGGCAAAGGTGGCCCCCAATCCCAAACCATCCTTGCCACCCCTTTTAAAAAAACATCCCCTTTTAAAGGGTTTTTTTAAAACCCCTGGGCCCCAGACCATCGGCCCTGGGATGGACACGGAGGTGCCGGGTGGGAAAATTTTTTAAAAGGGGGGCATAGCTCTTTTTTTACCTTGGACATAAACGGGGTCCCCCTAAATGGGCAGGATCCCCTTTGGGGATCCCTGTACGGGGAAAAACGAAACAGCTCCCAACTACCCCTTTTGGGGGAGGTTTTTCTGGGGGCAAAAAGCTTCGGGGTAGCGGGTGGCAAAAACCAGTAAACCAAGAAATGCTGGTCCCCCTCTAGCTGATTTGGGGAGGGGACCGACCAAATCCATCCCAAAACCCCCCTAAAAGGAAACCTCTAAAAGGGGGAAAAGGAACCAATGGCCCCAAAAAATGGGGTCTAGGGGCGTGGACCTGCCCTTCCGGGCAGGCGACAAAAATTCATCCACGCCTTGATAAGCCGGGGGCCAGTGGGAATTTTAACTTTCCCCCCCTCCCCTAGTTTTCTCCGCCCCCAATTGTCCCCCCAACACATGGGAATGTGCCACTCAAAGATCTAAGGACTTTGTTTGGGGGTACTCCCAAACCCTTTTTCCACCACCCTTTTGGCGTTTTTCTAACCCCGGTATAATAAATTGCCCCCTTACGGCGAAGGAGGGTGGGCCAACTCCCCCCTTTGCTTCCCTGCGGTCCTCCCATCAATGCCCAAAAACCGCTTTTCCAAAGCTTTAAACCCATTTTAAAGGGGCCCCTTTCACTTTTTTCTGTGCCAAAATTCCCCCCCTCGAAAACTGGCAAGGAGGAGAGTTCTAACTCAGGGGGGTCTCCTCTGGGTCTCCACCGGGACCGAAAAGGGGGAAAAAAGGCACGGGTTTTTCAACTTTTAACCCCACTTTTTTGGCACACGTCATTTACAGCGGGTACATAAATTAAAAATTTTTAGAGTTTTTTTTTCCCCACGGGCCCCAAAACAGGGGGGAAAAGGGTCACAGCCAATAACTGGGGCTTTAGGTAAACGGTCCCCAAAGGGCCACCCATTTTGGGGTGACCCCCACAGGCAGTCCAATTCCCCATAGGGCCCGGGGGGTAGCCCCTGGGTGCCCCCTTTAACAAACTCCCCCTACCCCGGCTGAAGTATTGTTTCCGGGCTCCCATCGGGCTTGCAAAAGGGGTTTCACTAAGTTTCCCCGGGGTCCAGGGGGGCCCTTTGAAACCAAAAAGTCCAAAAAGGTAAACGGGGGCACTCCCGGGGCCCTTTTTCCAGCAGCAAACCCGGGGGAAAAAGAGGGCCGGGGCAAACCAGGGGAACGCCTCCCCATCCCCACTTTTCCATGGGTTTTCCTCCCGCCCGGGCAACGTCCGCCAAAAGCCCCAAACCCTTTGGGCACCCGCCACAGACTAAGGGCCCCTGGGCCTTAAAAACCCGGGGCCCCCCGGGTTTTGGGGGTTTAAGGCCTCCCCCCCCTTTCCGTATACCCAGAACCCCCCTTTTCCGGACAGGAGCAGTTTTAAACCCGGGGTTTGGGGAGGTCGGGCGGCCCCCCCGGGGGGTATGTGCCCCCCGGGGAACCCCTCTGTAGCGCTGTAAACCGTTCCCCCAACCCGCCCAAAATTTCGTCCAGGGCTTTTGGGGCCCGGGTGTACCCCACGCACCCCCTGGGGGTTGAGGGGAAAGGGGCCCGCAAAAAAAACGGCCCACAGCCCACTCGCCTCAAACCACCGGGGCGGTGTGTGGGTCCCCCGGCTGTACCCCATTTTTTGGGTAAAGGAACGGGTTTGAAACATTTGTGACCTGGCGGGTTTGGGCCCCGGATTAAACCCCCAGGGGTTTTGTACCTCGGGCCCGTAGGGCCGGGGTGACCCCCATCGGGCCGGGAAACTCCCCCGCATTTGTTGTAGTCCTTGGCGTCTTGGAAAACGCAGGTCGAAGTGGGCCCTTTTTGGGGTTTCGCCCTTTTAGGAAGGGACCAGGACATCCCCCAGGGCCCGCCGGAAACTGCTCCCCCTTCTCGCTATCCGCCAAAGGTCCCCGGTGGGCCCTCGATTTCTTTTCATCCGCGGACATTTTTCCCGCAGGGCCTTGCCCCAAATTTGGGGCGGGCCGGGGAACCGAGCACTTTTTGGTACTTCGGGCCCTTGCCCCCGGGGTTTGTAGCTGTTTGCTGCAGCGTGTGGTTTACCTGCTGTTTTTTTCCTTTACCTGGCTTTGGGGGGTCTCAATTAAGCAGGCGATTTTTGTCTCAGCTTGCGCCCGGATGGTCTCTTTGTGCGCTTTCCCCCTGGCTGTCCGCCATCACTGGGGTTTTGCGTTTTTGGGTTTGGAAATTAGCGCTTTTACCAAGTCACCATTTTAAACCGCCCTCTGCTGACCGTGCGGGAGCTGCTTTCACCCTGGGCATAAAGTTTTTCCTCTGTCTCAGAAGAGTACTTCCCTATTTTGCCCAATCGTCCTCCACCATGTGTAGCTTTAAAACGGCTCTGGGGTCGGACTTTCACGTGTTTTAAAAGGGAGAGACAAGACGTATTCCCAAAGGGGAAAAACAGGGGTTTTTGTATTTTTTTTAGCAAAACAAACCCGGGAAAATACAAAAGTGGGAAGGCATGCACAAAAAACAAAAAAAAAAAACCAAAAAACCCCGGGCCCGTCTGGGCCCCAACCCAACAAAAGGGCAGCCCTTTCTGTCCCGTCCCGCAAGTTCACCCCCGCACGGTTTTCCAGCAGGACCCCCACCCAAGGCGAAAAGGTTTGCGAGGGGGTTTTAAAACCCCCATAATCAGCATACCTTCTGACTTTTTTAACTCCCCCGGGAAACCCCGGAGTGGGGGTCCCTGGAAGTGAGCACCCACCCTGCCCCTATCTCACTCCCAATGAAAGGGGGCCCACCCAGGAAAAGGCTGAAGCCATAAAAACATAAATTTCCATGTTTTTAAAAATATGTCGACAGCTAAACTTTGAAACCCATTGAAAATTTTTCCTTTTTTTTTAAATTTTTCCCCCCAAATCTCCTTACCCTTGGGGGGGAAGTGTTTGGAATTTGAAAGGTTTCCTGCCAGGGCACTGGGCCGGGGGTTTTAACACTCCCCTTGTACACCCTTCCCCCCCGTTGCCACCTTACAAATATCTTAAACCCCGTCCCGGGGCAAAGGGAGGGGCCCCAAACGGAAATTTTTCACGCCCCCAAAGGGAAAAGCGGAATAATTTTTAAAATAGAAAAAACTTTTTGTTCCTGTCACTAATTTTTTTGCACCCTTTCACAAAGATCCCCCCTCCATCACCCCCAGCAACCCCCTTAAAAAAAAAGTTCTGCCCTGACAAATCTGCTTTTTTTAAAAAATGCCACCCACAAAAAGACAGGGATACCCCTAAATAAGACACTAAATAATCCACCGATACATGGAGCAAATCTACCAGACAATGATTTTTACTTTAAAAAAACAAAACCAAAAAACCCAAAACCCCCCAAAAATAATTTCTATTAAGGATCAAAAAATCCTCCAAAAAACCCTGACCCAAAACCCACCCTCCCCAAAAAGACTATCACTGTACACAGGCCCCCCCTGAAGACTTATACCACTGCCATAAAAGTGACCACAAAAGTGGTTTAAAACAAAATTGTTTTGTAGACGCTCCCGCAGAAATAAAAGGATTACACCGCCCTTACATTTAATTTACTTACAGGGGACGTCTTTTCTGATCCGCGTCATTCACTTTTTCCCTTTTCCTTTTTTTCCAACCGGTTCACACCTTTTATGCTGATTTCTCCCCGGGCCCAAAACTCGTCCCCGCCGGGTTTGGCACAAATATCTTTAAAACCCCCCACATTTCCAGCAACTCCTTTCTTTTAGGTATATAAGTCCCCTCAGGGTTTTGACAGGGATATTGTCCCCTCAATAGAAGCATAAGGTCCCCCCCAGTTAGGGCCCTGTATAAATGCCCCTCAAAATTAAAGGGAAGGGTGTATATAAGGTCCCCCTCAGTTGGCAGGGATAAAAGATATGCCCTTTTCCCGTCCAAAGCAGGTTAAAATATTGGAAACCCAGGCAAACCCGATAAAGCAGATTTTAAAAATATACTTCACTCGGGAGGTATATAAATATAGGGTCAAATAAGGCAGGTATATAGAAAATAGGGGGAAAAACCCCAGGCCGGGATATAGATATAGGGGTACTCTCATGCAGGTAAAATATAGGGGGACTCTCAGGGGAGGTTATAGGGGGACTCAGACAGGGAAATAAATAAAGGGGCCCACCCGGCCCGGTATATAAGGCCCCTCAGGGAGGGAAATAGGGGAACACAAAGGGGGGAAAATATAGATATGGGGCACACAGGCATATATATAGATATATATGGGGGCCCTACAGGCAGTAAAAAATAGATATAAGGGGGACACAGGCAGGCATAAAAGAATTTTAAAGGGGCCACACCCGGCAGTAAAAAAAGATTAGGGGGGCACAATGCAGGGATATATAGAAAATAGGGGGGACACAGGGAAATATATATAATATAGGGGGACACAAAGGGAGGGAAATAAGATAAAGGGGGCACATCAGGCGTAAATAAGTAGATAAAAGGGGGAAAACCCCAGGCAATTTTAAAATGTAGAAATAGGGGCACCCCAGGAAAGGGATATGTAAAATATAGGGGGCACACAGGCAGGGATATTAAAATTTAGGGGGGACACAGGGAGTAAAATGTAAAAATAAAGGGGAGGCGGGATATAGGGGGGACCCCAGGGGAGGGATATAGGGGCCCACAGGCAAAGGGATATAAAAGAAAATAGGGGGCACACAGGTAAATAAAATAAATAGGGGGGACCCGGGAGTATATTAAAAAGAAAAAAAGGGGGACACAGGCAGGCATATAAAAAAATATAGGGGGACCCCAGGCAGGGATATATAATATAGGGGAAAACAGGGAGTATATATAGAAAATAGGGGGCACACAGGCAGGGTAAATAGAAAATAGGGGGGACACAGGGAGGCATTTATAGATAAAGGGGCACACAGGCGGGGATATATAATATAAGGGGGGAAAACAGGCATTTTATAAGTAGGAAAAATTTGGGGGGAACCCCAGGCACATATGTAGATAAAGGGGGCCAAGGCAGGGAAATATGTTTGATTAAAGGGCAGGAAAGGGATATAGGGGGGACAAAGGCAGACAGGCATAAAAGGGGTCCCCACAGGCCCGTATAAATTTAGATATAGGGGGGACAAAAGGCATGCAGGCCCTATAGGGTGCACACAGGGAGTTAAAATATGTAATATAGGGGGGACACAGGCAGGCATATAGATATAGGGGGCACTCAGGCAGGTATATTGATATAGGGGGCACTCAGGCAGGTATATTGATATAGGGGGCACTTAGGCAGGTATATAGATATAGGGGGCACACAGGCAGGTATATAAGGGCACTCAGGCAGGTATATTAAGATAATAGGTTGGCACACAGCAGGTAATAAAGATGGGGCACTCAGGCAGGTATATAGTTATAGGGGGTACACAGGCAGGCATATAGATATAGGGGGCACACAGACAGGTATATAGATATAGGGGGCACACAGGCCGGTATATAAGGGCCCTCAGGCAGGTATATAGGTGCACTCAGGTATATAGGGGCACTCAGGTATATAGATATAGGGGGCACACAGGCAGGTACATAAGGGCCCTCAGGCAGGTATATAGGGGCACTCAGGTATATAGGGGCCCTCAGGCAGGTATATAGGAGCACTCAGGAAAAAAGATATGGGGAGCAACAGCATGCAGGCATATAATATAGGGGGGCACACAGGCAGGTAAATAAGGCCCTACGGGTATATAGGTGGCACTCTCAGGGCAGGTAAAAAGGGCACCAGTATATAGGCACGTCTCAGGCAGGTATATAGGGTCACTAAGGCAGGTAAGAATAATAACCTAATAATACTTACCTTAACTGCTACCTTGGCCACTGCTTCCTCTTCAGGCCAAGCCTCCAGCGCCGGACGCTCTCCCTCACAGCAGCATCCTGGCCACAGCCTATGACGGGCCCTGTGCGTCTGATGAGAGGCATGCGTCCACGATGAACCTCACAATCATCGCACGCAGCCCAGACTGATCATCACGTTGCCGCGGTGGTCCACAGCTCGTATGAGAACCCCCGGCAGCCCGCTGTGTCGCCCTGCCCTACTTACCTGGAGGATCCCAGCTATCACCTTCCGTGAGCGGGTCCGACACTGTCTGCGGAGCAGGGAGCGCTCACTCTCTGCTCCGCAAAAGCCCTCAGCTGTATGTGCGTCCAGCAGACGCACATACAGCTAAAGAGATCGCTGGCGCTCCAGGCCCATGGCAGCGTCCTGGAGCCCGGCGAGGTTCGGGGCCCCTGTCTGCACCCCTTAGGGACAGGCAGAGGTAGGCGCCCTAGGCGATCGCCTACCTCTGCCTACTCATTGTCCCGGCCCTGCATCTATGAGTCCTGTTCAATAGAGAAGAATATAAGGAATGGGATATAGGACTTTGTAAATGTTTAGATTTGTAGAACATTTCACATTCCTGAAATTACCTCTGGCTCATCCCAGACAGCGGGGCACCTGTTTATAGCGTAAAGACAGAGGAGAACGATGGATCCTGGAGACAGAAGAGGCAATGATTGTTCATATGTACAAATTATAGTCTCATAACACACATATATAAGAGATAGATAGATATGAGAGCTATGAGATAGATAGATATGAGATAGATAGATAGATAGATAGATAGATAGATATGAGATAGATAGATAGATAGATAGATAGATAGATAGATAGATAGATATAGATAGATAGATAGATAGATAGATAGATAGAGTGAGGAAAATTGACTCAAAAATGACAAGTCATCCCCCCTCCAACTTCACAACTCAAGTCACTCAGATTGCAGAATTCACCCCAGCTCCCCCATGAAAGCCTCAATTAATTAGCCCCCAGCTCAGACGCATTGTAAATACCTTCCAGAGGAAGATGCCAATTATAACATTCAGCCCCAGCGAACAAGGACAGAGGGAAGCCATCCCAGCAGGAGGTCAACATATGAAAGAATCCTCATGCAAATTCCTTAGCACCTGAAAACACATGGGCTCTCAGACTCCCAGGTTCACAGGCCTTTGGCAGACACAGCGGCCCCGATATTTCATAAAGATTTATGGGAGAACCGTTCATAACAGGTCCATGGCGGTTTCATATTTTAAAATATGAAACTTTCCACACGTCCTGCTGCCGCTCCCGAGGTTCTAGGCTGCAGGGTAAGGCAGAAACACAAATCTGGCCTTAAAAAGCCAATAGGATAGTCATGCCTGAAACCAGGGCGGAGCTTAGGCCCATTCAGTTCTGATGGGGCCACTGGCTCAGTTCTGTCCCAAAGTATGGTTCATTTTGTGTTTCAGTCAAAAAATGGCATGGCCAGAGAGGGAGGAATTTGTAGTCCATCCCAGCGATATGAGGGGGAGTGTAGGGGGCTGCGACATGCGCTGTCCCATTACTGTTATAAGCAGAAGCCCCGGGTTTGCCCATTGTTGCTTTCAGGAGGGGAGGGTACCTAACATCAGCATTCCAGGAGCACCCACACAGAAGCAAGGCCACATTGAACACTCACATCCCTAGGTGGGCCCAGCACCAAGCCAACTAAGACACATCTTGCTGCCTTTGTTTGTAACCATACTTATATTTGCACCTCTGACCAATATCTGTATAGTATTGTATATATCGTCTGTCTAGTGCGCCCTCCAAGGCAAATTAAATCTATAAACTTTAATCTGAGCTAGTCTGTCTTGATAATTGAACTTGAACTACCCCAAGGCTGGTTCCTGGCCTTGTTGTAAGTCGGTAACGGACCGGTCTTATAACCAAACGAGGAGCTGGTGGCAGTTTATTGGGTTGGCAGTGCTCCGTTTAACCAGCGTGGGTAAACGGATCTCTCCCAGCCATTCAGGGTAGGGTGTCCTCTCGCACTCCCTGAGTCTTCCTGTGCCCGTGTGGACAGGGAATGACTGTGAAGCCGTATCTGGCTGATCTTGTCACGATACACTCCAAGTCAGGCGGGCGACCCTCGAGTGGGCCGGCAGGGGTTTTCCTGACAGATTGATGACAGCGGTGGGATTAAGACAATAGTGTGTGTGAGTGCGGGGCCTGTACTCCCAGACATTAAGTACTGCCAGCAGTGGCTTTTGGTGCTGGGGACTTCAGATTAGCTCAGCACTAGACAAGTCTGAGTGCAAATATGAGGTGTTGGGTGCATTCAGGTTGCAGTTTTTGTGTTGGTGACCAACGGTTGCAAGGATGGCTGGTCACGGCAGGGGCAAAAATAACCAACAGGCTAAGCTGGAGGCCCTGAAGAAACAGTCAGCGAAGTTAGCCAGGAGGAGCTCGGCCCAGACCAGGCTGTGGACTATGAAGACGAGGAGGAGTCCAGCTCCGGCTCCTCAAGGAGCCAGTCACAGATGGTCAATTGTGCAGTGAGCAGCTCACCCTCAGCTATTCTCTTGCATGCTGTCCTGGCTAAGCTTGAGGCTGGAGATAGATAGATAGATAGATAGATAGATAGATAGATAGATAGATAGATAGTCACGATTCGCATGTTTCCCAGCTGTGGCTTCCCATTTCATCCTGGTGGGTGAGTTTTGCCTCTGCACTGACTGCTCAGGGGCACAGAGGCAGTTAATCCCTGCTCAGGACTTGCCCAGGTGCTGCTGATCATCACTGGCTGGCTGCTTTAAAAGGCAGCTTTTCCCAGCAGTCTGGACCAGAGTATTGGTGTGTGGGGGGTCTGTTCACCTTGGTCTAGTCCTCCTGTGTACCTGTAATCTTGTTCCTGTGCATGTGAGACCGTACTTCTGCATTTGTCCCTGTCTGGACTTGTACCCACAGCCTATCTTGCCTGTGTTGTCCCCAATTTTCATGGCCTCGTCTGGACTGGTGCTACTCCTCCTGCGGCCCCAAGGATCCCCATTTTCCTGTCCATAGGCTTTTAATGGGACTGTTGCTTACCATTGTGTGTTATGTTGTTACTATCTAAGCAGCCCATTGCTTAAATGTCACAATAAATAAATGTGAGAGCTTCTGATAGGTTTATTGGCAACATCTGGGTTAATTAGAGACACAGATGTGGTGTATCACACCAGAAACACACTGCTTCTGTGTGTAACATCATGGGAAAGTCTAAAGAAATCAGCCAAGATATCAGGAAGAGAATTGTGGACTTGCACAAGTCTGGATCATTCTTGGGTGCAATTTCCAGATACCTGAAGGGGCCTCGTTCATCTGTACAAACAAGATGGGAATGTCCGGCCATCATACCGCTCAGGAAGGAGACGGGTTCTGTGTCTCAGAGATGAATGTGCTTTGGTCTGACATGTGCATATCAACCCAAGGACAAAAGCAAAAGACCTTGTGAAGATGCTGCCGGAAGCTGGTAAGATTGTTTCATTATCCACAGTGAAACGAGTACTGTATCAACATGGGCTGAAAGGCCGCTCTGCCAGAAAGAAGCCAATACTCCAAAAGAAACATATAAAAGCCAGATTAATGTTTTGCACATGCACAGGAACAAAGACCTACATTTTTGGGTACATGTCCTGTGGTCTGAGGAAACTAAAATTTAACGGTTTGGTTATAATGACCATTGTTATGTTTTGAAGGAAAAAGAGAGAAGCTTGGAAGCCTAAGAACACCATCCCAACTGTGTGGCTGCATCATGTTGTGGGGTTGTTTTGTTGAAAGAGGGACTGGTACACTTCACAAAATAGATGGCATCATGAGGAAAGAAGATGCTGTGGCAATACTGAAGCAACATCTCAAGACATCAGCCAGGAAGTTAAAGCTTGGGTGGAAATGGGTCTTCCAAATGACCCGTCGCTACTGCCAAACTGGTTACAAAGTGGCTTAAGGAGAACCAAGTCAAAGTTTTGGAGCGGCCGTCACAAAGCCCTGATCTCAATCCTATTGAAAATTTATGGGCAAAGCTGAAAAGGCCAGTGCGAGCAAAACGACCTCCAAACATGGCTCAGTGACACCAGTTCTGTCAGGAGAAAGGGGCCAAAATTCCCACCAACTATTGTGAGAAGCTTGTGATAGGATCCAAAACGTTTGACCCAAGTCCTACAGTTTAAAGGCAAAGCTCCCAAATAATAATGAAATGGATGGAAACTATTGGCTTTGCAGAAAGTAATAAAAATGCCTTAAAAATTCTCCTTCTCATTATTCTGCATTTGGCAAATAGAAATAATTTTGGTTCCTAATTGACCTAAAACGGGGAAGGTTTATTCTGATTTCATGTCAGAGAGTGAGAAAAACCTGCAGATGGGGCTTTATATAGAGGGGGTGGAAACTGCTGGTTTCAAATGCAGGTAGATAAATAGATATGAGAGAGATAGATAGATGGATAGATGGATAGATAGATAGATGGATAGATAGATAGATATGGGATAGATAGATACTTTTTAAGAAGATCTATCCAACGATGATTTCAGAAGTGAAAGAACTGACCTTTGGGCAGGCTCCGTCCATCAAAAAATATGATTGGTTCTTTAAGTTGGCGCAATATTTCTGGTACAGGCGGGTAGAGGCGCATGGTCTCCTTTATGCACATGGTGGTGTACAGCAGCTTCCCCAGGTCCTCCCTGGCACACACAATTGAAAACTTCAGGCATGAGATAATGTCAAAGAACAAAAGGTAATAAGGTTGCACACAAGACTACGATTATCTCTGGTGGACAAAGATCACAAATATTTCATCCCACCTTTTCTTCTGTTTTCACACAGCTCCTTAACCCCTTCCTGACATTGGACAGTACCTGTACTTCCTAGCGAGAAGTGCCTTGCCGCAAATAGACGCACTGGTACATCCTGAAAATCGTGCGGGCTCTCAAGTGGAGCCCGCACAATCGCAGCATGGGACCAGCTGAGCTCGGGCTGTTGGTGATTAACCCTTTAGCTGCCGTGAACAACCGAATCCCCTCTGTCTGCATCGGCATAGTCACAATGTGATCGCGCCGGGCTGTCTTTTATGACACTATGCCCGGCCGCTGCCCATTGCTCTCCCTGAATGAAACATCAGACTATACAAAATAGTGTGACAGTTTTTGTGGAGAGAGGTGAGCGACCAGAGGTGTAACATACAGCTCTTGGGCCCCAGTGCAAAATCTATGGTGGGGCCCCCACCAAACCATGTACCACCTATAATACTGGTGCTTTCCTATTTTACAAAGGGCCCTTTGGGCCCCAACAGCCTCCAGGGCCCGGTAGCGACTGCTACCTCTGCACTCCCTATAGCTACGCCCCTGTGGGCGACTACACTATAGAAGCGCCGGCCTCCTCATTAGCGCGCATGCGCAGCAAATAATTATTTGATGGGCATGCACATTCATTCTATAACGTATGCAGGAATAATTGGTGAAAGGAACGACACTTTACATAATGCAAAAACCACATAGAAATTAAAATAAAGTATAGTCATTGTTTTTGCCATAACTATCTTAACTTTTTTTTAAATGACCCAGACGACCCACTTAAAGGGGATGTATCGCTTCATCAGTTCGGCTGTTTGAAGCTTGATGCTCTCACTTCCTGAAATCCAGGGGCGTTTCTTCCCCCTCCCAGCTGGGTGTTTCTTAACTGATGGGGGGTGACATCATTCCTCCTTCACTGTTCATGCTGGCTCCAGTGTGTCCCACCCCCCCCTCCACATATCACTGTCCTCTCCCTATGCAGTCTTATTTTGTAAGACCTGTTTACATACCACAGGCCTGCATTCAGTCTAGACAGCCTTCTATGAACTCAGAGCACTGATCTCTCACAGCTGGAGGTTTGCTACAGTTGAATCCATCCAGAGCACAGATCCGTCTCTCTCTTCATGTTTACATAAGGCACTGATGCACAATTCTGCTGTTTTCTGATTATAGCAGTAGCTGCAGTATAAATGAGGAGGCAGCTAGCTGTATAGAGTGAAATTGTTGTCGGCCACTTATTCTGAGTGAGAGGCAGGAATGCAAGCTCCATGAATACGGCCGGCCGGGGGCTGAACAGAATGTAAATTATTAGAGCCCTCAGCTAATGAAATGCAAGGAGGTGGGATCTGACCGGAACTGGGGAACTGTGTTTACAAAAAACGAAGATAAGGGAGACAGTGAAAACAAGACAGCTATGCTAATGACATCCAATTGCAAAGTTGCTTGTTTTCACTGTCCCCTTATTCTGAAGGCCATTTAATGAAATGATACAACCCCTTTAAGTTTTATTGTTATCATTTGATGCTGGACTTAAATTCACAGTTTTCTCTGCAGATTTTCCTTTTTTGTCGTTTCAACTATAATATAGCTAATTAAATATAAAATAGAAGACTAATGTTATCCACAAAAACTGAAATGAGGGGGTTCTCACCACTCCACTGTAGTCCGTTCTCCTAGGACCTCTCGGATCTCCTCCCGGCATTTGTCCTGGTGTTCGGGGTATTTGGCCACGCAGCAGAATATCCAAGAGATGCCGCTCGCTGTTGTATCATGACCCTCAAACATGAACGTGTCCACCTCGGCCCGCAGGTCTTCATCAGACAGACCCTGACCATTTTCATCCTATGCATAATAATACAAATAATAATAATGATATTATACTTTATGTTTTAAGATCAGCAGGTATCCTGACTCTACCGGCCGATCATGGAGGATTGAAGAAGCTGGTGAAGATGGAGGTTTCATTCTTCAAGGTCTTGTCCATTTGCAAAATGCCAAATTCCCATTTCTAAATCTTTCTACATCATCCATTTCAGCCAATGCCCTCACCCGCCGGCAAGCGTAGAACATTTTCCTATGGATGGCTCCAATCCCTACTGTTTAACCTTTTAGACGCTGTGTCAGATGCTAAATGAAGGAGGAAAAGTGCTCTAATGAAATGGCGGGGTTACCATGGCAGCTGAAAGCCTAGTGAAGACCTTTATAGCTGCCATGTTATTGCTTCTATTACTTCCTGCCTCAGGCAGGAAGTAATAGATCTAATACAAATATTAGTGGCACACTACAAAACTAAGTAAAACATCAAGGTATATAGGAATTTTTTTAAATGCATTACTGCTAAGGAAAATATGAAAACCTGGGATCTTAGTTTACAGTTTTTGATCAAGAATTGTTAAGCTCACCTCCCAAAAGCGTCAAGGGGATCCCAGCACAGGTGAGTCCTAACACTAACATGTTACCTCACTAGGAGTCCGTTCAGACTACAACCTCTCAGGGAGTGATAGGAACTTGCTACTGAATTATCCTGCACTGGTTTAAAAGAGGTAAGGGGAGTGCAGCAAGCCATATCCATCCCTCAAATAGACTACACAAATTAAGGACTCCTAGTGAGGTAACATGTTAGTGTTAGGGGCTCACCTGTGCTGGGATCCCCTTGACGCTTTTGGGAGGTGAGCTTAAACAATTCTTGATCAAAAACTGTAAACTAAGAATCCCAGGTTTTTCATATTTTTCTTAGCAGTAATGCATTTCAAAAAATTCCTATATACCTTGATGTTTTACTTAGTTTTGTAGTGTACCACTGATATTTGTATTAGATGTATGCTATTGCCTTAGCAGTGTGCACCTATGCTTACGTTTTTTAAAATATATGGATGTGCACAGCCTAATTAATTTGTGCAGGAAGTAATAGAAGCGCCATCTTGGTACACCCTTCTGCATTATTTATATAATGCAGAAGGGAGTACAAGCTATAGTGCCCCTAGTGGTCAAGTGCTCTAGGGGGGCTAAATGTACAAGTAAAAAAAAAAAAAAAAAAAAAGGATGATTATCACCTCCCCCTTCCTCCCCTCCACCCCTTTTGTTTTCCCCTATCCTCTTCTCTTTCTAATTTATGTTGTGTCCAATAAGGCTATATGTGCATACTCTGTTTTTTTATTTGTTGAGTTCTGTAATGTTATATTACAGACCTCATCATAGGATATTACTGATGATTTGTTATATTTAATGTGTCTTGTTGGACCCTAGAGGTCCGCCTTTTGCTATTATTGCTGTGTATCTCCTGCATTATGTGACTTTACAGGTCACTGCACTTGGATTATCTTGTTTTATACTCTGTTGTATTTTCCACAATAAAGCCCTTTTGAATTAGGAAAAAAAAAAAGTTAAAAAAATCTTAAGCGTTCAAATCATAAAAGAATTTTAAAAATCTAAAAGTTACACATAATTTGTATCGCCGCTTTAATGAAAGTTGGATCCATTAAAATAGACATTATTTATCCCGTACGCAGGAAACTACAGAAGGAAAAAGAATTCCAAAAGGCCCAGATCACGTTTTTTTTTTTGGTCATTTCACTTCCCAAAAAATTAGAATAAAATTTATCAAAAAGTCGCCTGTATACCAAAATGGTACCAATAAAAAACTCCACTTCAGAACGCAAAAAATGCATCATCAATGAGGTCCAACGAACAAAAAAGTCACTGGTCACAGAAGCACAAAGCTAAAAACTAAAATAAAGTTAAAATTTTTTCTAATAGTCCTAAAACAGTACAAAAACTCTGCATATTTGGTATCACTGGAATCATGCCGAGCTGCAGAATACAGACAACATGTCATTGATACTATAAATGCGAAATCCTTGTAAAAGTGACACAATCGTGGGGATTTTCATTTTACACTTCATCTCCACATATAACTTTTGGGGTTTTTCTAGTACTTTCTATGGTCAATGGCACCATTAAAAAGTTCATCTCGTCCTGAAAAAAAACAACAAGCCCTCATACGACTATAGAGACAGAAAAAAAATGAAAAAGCTACAGCTCTCAGAGGGTGGGGAGAAAAAAGAAAACCAAAATCAGAAAAGTGTCATCAAGGGGTTAATGTATTTTGTGTTACCAAATCTTTTGTAGAGCTTCCTATGATACTATACATCCTAGGGTTTAACCTCTAGTGAGTGCCCTCTCCAGAGAATATTCTAGAAGGGTCATGGGAAAAGAGCGAGGACTCTGCAGCTTCACCTATTGGATGTAGTCACATCTGACTAATTGAGCCTTGCAATGTGAAAGGGATTGATAAAGCTAATAGGGGCAGTAAGATTTTGGCGTTTGGAATTTTTTTTCTTCAACGGTGTTCAGCGTACGGGATAAATTATATTATATTTTTATAGATCGGACTTTTTCGGACGCGGTGTAAACCCAAATATGTGAACTTTTTATTATTTTATAAAACAATAAAATAATAAAAAAGTTACACATATTTGGTATCACTGCGTCCGAAAAAAGTCCGATCTATAAAAATATAATATAATTATCCCCGTACGCTGAACACCGTTTGTAAAATGGGAAAAGGGGGGTGATTTGAACTTTTAATACTTTTTTTTTGTACTTTAAAACTTTATTTTTTTTACTTTAACATTTAGTCCCCCTATGGTGCTTGACCACTAGGGGGCGCGATCGTTAATACAGCCTAATGCATTGCATAGGCAATGCATTAGGGTGTACAAATATGGCGGTTTCCCCACTTCCTGTCTACAGACGGAAGTGGGGCGAACAGGAACATGGCAGCGATCAGAGCCTTCACAAGGCTCTGCGCCGCCATGTTAGCCCGTTGGGACTCAGCGATCTTATCGCTGATGTCCCGATCGGGCTGAAAAACGGTGCGCGGCACCGCTTTTCAATCATTCAGCCGCCGCGGCCATCTTTGCCGCGGCGCCTGATGAGTTAAACCGCCGGGTGTTAGCTGCAATTAGCTGCTAACAGCTGGCGGCTGTGAAGCGGGATCGCGCCGCGATCCCGTTTCAAAGCCGCTTACCGGCGCTATGAAGTACTCATACGTCATAGGTCGGGAAGGGGTTAAGAAAGGCTTAGATAATCACTGAATAATATGTAATAGTAAAATTTATGGAGCCGTTTTAAAGCCTGATGCCAATTTTGGGGTCAGGAATGAAATGTTCCTTTAGGGCAGATTGGTTCTTGCCTTATGGGTTCCAAAGTCTGAGTCAGTGCAGGAAACAAAGCTTAAAATTCCCTCTCCCATGTCCTTTATCCACATCTTCTTTGGTTGAACTAGATGGACATATGTTATATGTTAACTATGTAACTATGTAAGTCAGCCGGGATCCCTGATATCTCCAGTTATCTGAAATTGTCAAGTTTGGGAAAAAAACATTGAAAATCAGTTCTATCATCATATCTTTAGCAAGTTCACCAGGTATTGTGTTCTAACTGCTCTTTATTTGCCTTTATTGCAGCTATTTTCTACACAGCTTTCCTTGGAACAGATGCTATGCCGGCTTACAGCAAGAGAATCAAGGCCTCCCTGCCCCCTCGGACGATACAGAGGAAAGTTCTGGAATGTGTCTTATCAGCTAATGCCTAATACGTAGATGCAAATTATAACCTGTCTCTTAGCGTCCTCCAATTAACCAATCATATAGTGATAGAATAGTCGTGTGATTAAAAAGTTCTATTGGACTGTAACAGAGTGTGATTAAATCAGATTTATGCCCCAAACCTGAACGGTGTGGTGTGTATCTCTCGAGCTGTCGACAGCTGTAATAATAATATAATTCTGACGGAGACATCTAATTGGATAAGGAGTAGAGAGAAAAGATACTTCTACCCCTACTTTATCATCCTGACATTTGGTGTTGGACTCTCAAGGACCATCCGAGAGGGGGCGACGCCTTACTGGCGACGGCATCCTGGATTGTCCGAATTCTTGGAGCCTGATCAACTCCATACAAAAAGGTTCACTGATTTTATAAATCGGTGACTTATCTTTTTCGGACAGTCTAGTGAGTCCGAATGGTGGTTTGTCGCCTCTCTTAGGAGACCTGTAGGCGTTCAGGTGTGCCTCGAAGGTGTAGTCTGGTACTGGTGTGCATATCATATGCGCATGCCTTTTTAAACGCTACCAATTGATGTCTCTGATTGTTGCTGTAAAGTACACGTGGTTACTGGATAGTGTATATTTATATTTACGTGTATGCCAGGAGCTGAGCTCCTGATGTAAATGAGATACCAGGGTGAAAGAGTCCCTGAGAAGAGTCCCCGTTGACTATCAACGGAAGCCTGTTATATACAGATGATCTGAGTTTCTGAGTTTGCCTGCTGACGATCAGAGGATATGGCATAGCTTTAAGAGTGCTTGGGGCATTACCTCAGCCAGGGGCACTGCTAGGGTCCTTAAACATTTGGGGCACGGGCCCTTTGTTAGCGGCGAGTGTAAGGAACAGCTGCTGTCCGCTATGCATAGTGTGGGCTCAGCGTGTGAGCCCGCTTTATACATCCTTCATGCCATTTAGAGGTTCAGGGACATCCATATGCATGAAGGGGTTAATTAAACCCCGCCACTAGCTTCCAGCAGTAGAGACTCTGCTCTTGACTCCCTTACTGATGGTCTCCGACCACATACCCCATCCTCCCAGCCCACGGCCAACAGCATTGTCCCACTCCTACCTCCTGCTGAATTCAAAATATAGGTTGCACGCTCATTTTCTTCCCAAATTTGGGGGCACAAGAGTGCCTCTTATAGTCTGAAAAATACGGTATATGTGCTGATGTCGTTTAACTCCTAAATGACACAGCTGTTTTCCATTTTTTTTCTTCTTTTTTCATCTATAACTCTTTTTTTTCTTTAATGTTGATAGAGCCGTGTAAAGGCTTATTTTGTGCAGGATGAGCAGGCATTCTTACTGGTACCATTTTGGGCTATATATGTTTTTTTGATCACCTTGTATTCCAAATTTTATGAGGCAAAGTGTTTAAAAAATCCTGGTAGTGTTTTTTAATTTTTTTTTACAGCACTTACTGTGGGGCATAAACACGATTACAGCGATACCCAATTCATACCATTTTATAGGTTTTTTTTAATGTTGTAGTAATGTTACACAGAAATAAATAAATAAAATGTTCTGCATCATTAAATTCTAATAGCCATAACTTTTTTCATTGGTACCATTCTGAGGCTCATGGGATTTTTTGATTGCTTTTTATTCAATTTCTTGCACAATGGGATGAACAAAAAATGTTTTTTGTTTTTTTTATTTTTGTAGCAGTGTTCATGGAGGGGGTAAAATATCAGTTCTACAGCACAGGGTTGATACGCACACGGTGATGCCAAATATGTGTACTTTTTTACAATTTTTCATTGACAAGCATTTGTAATGGGGAAAAGGTTAAATGTGTGGTTTTTTTTGTGTTTGTTTTTTTCACTTTTTATTTGCTTGACCACTTTAATACATCAGACTTATCTCACTGCAGATGGCACCTACCCAGCTGTTACACACAGGGACAGTATATACACAAATGTAACACACAGGTAAATATTGGACATGTGTATATACTGTTCCTGTGTGTATATTACAGTATATATTTATATACACACTACACCACTATATATATACACACACATACACACATGTACTTCACACAGGGACAGTATATACATGTATAATACTCATCTGGGTTTTACACTTGTGTATATACTGTCCCTGTGTGAAGTTTCAAGTGGTTTTGTATATTATTTATATATATATTATTGATAATATATTATATAATATATAATATAATATATATATATATATATAGTGGTGTATGTGTATAAATATATATATTGTAATATACCCAGGAACAGTATACTACACATGTCCCAAAATTTACTGTGTGTTACATTTGTGTTTACTGTCCATGTGTATGTATATACTATATACTGTACCTCTGTGACACAGGTCATATATGGTTTAGAATGTGAGGTGGGGGCATAGCCCCCCATACGCTAGGATATACTTATGCAGGGTCACTGTCAGGGGCATAACTAGAAAGCCAGGCCCCAAAGCAAACTTTTGGTGGGGCCCTACCCCCCCTCGCCCACCTCCTGACCACGACCATGTAACCAGGCATGCTGATAGATAAGTAGATATACAGGGGCAATACCTCACTCTACATCTCACTATCTATGCTACCAAACAAATCCACTATACCAAAACCAATTAGCAATACACTACTACATATTGACCTGATTATAACACCAGAACACGACCACAATTACACCCATAGTGGACTAAATAATCCTACACTATTATGATCAGTAACCAAAGACATATTACCGCCATATAGTGACCATATGTGGTATATACCAGTGTACACGACTCTGTAGACTGTTATAACACCAAAAGTGAAACCATTAGTGATTGACACCAGTGTACACAGATGTGCAGACATATAAGTGGTTACAGTACAGTTACATCTTGTGATCAAGGTGACGTTTCTTGAAAGATGTTGACTTTCTCTTTGTTCTGCTTCGGTCCAGTCCTCATCATGATGACATCTGACCGACCCCTTGTTACTCGGATTTAGACACAACTATCTTAGAATCATGACGTTTCCAGCACTGCCCCTGGTTATGGGGTCCATTTAGGCAGGGTTTAATTGGATATTGGGGCCCCAATAGCCAGGTTTAGTAGACAATAGAGTGCCATATAGGCAGGCGGGTTTAGGTGCTATAGGGAACCCTACAGTAGACAGGGGTTGGTGGCTATAGGGCCATATAGGGAGGGTTTAGGCAGCTAAAGGGGCCCATATAAGTAGACAGGGGGGCTATAGGGGCTAATAGGCAGACAGGCTTACGATAGCTATGGGCTATTCAGCAGGCAAACTAGAGCTTATAGGCAGCCTTTAGGGGCTATATAGGCACGCTTTAGGGGCTATATAGGGAAACTGGGGGTATAAGGCAAGCCCGGGGGGGTTTAAAGGAAGGCTTAGGGGGTGTACAGGCAGATTAGGGGGTTACAGGAAGGTTAGGGGGTGTATAGAAGGCTTAGGGGGTGTATAGGAAGGCTTAGGGGGTATACGGCAGGCTTAGGGGGTATATAGGGAGGCTAGGGGGCTGTACTAGGCAGGCAGGCTAGGGGGCTGTAATAGGCAGGCAGGCTAGGGGGCTGTAATAGGCAGGCAGGCTTAGGGGATATACAGGCAGGCTAGGGGGCTGTAATAGGCAGGCTAGGGGGTTTACAGGCGGCTTAGTAGCAGGTAAAATAAAAAATGTGACTTACCTCGGTCCACGCTCCCCCGATGCGCCGCACTGCTGCCTCTCTGCAGCCTCTGTGCTCAGCGCGAGCGGCGTGGTGATGTGACGTCACCGCGCGCGCCCACATGATCACAGACAGCCGGCAGGGGAAGTAGCAGAGCGGAGTGATCGGCGCTCCGTTCTGCTACCTCCGGGCAGCGCTGCCTCTGAACACTCGGGCCGGAGGGCCCGGGCGTTCAGAGGCAGTATGCGCCGGGCCCCTCAACTCCCCACCCGCCGCCGTGAACTGTTAAGTTCACTTTCGGCGGGCACAGTAGCAGCATTACCGGGATAGCGGATGCGGTAGCAGCTGCCCGGGACCCCCATAAGCACAGGGGGCCCGTAGCAACTGTTACCCCTGCTACCCCGGTAGTTACACCCCTGGTCACTGTCACTGGGGTCCTAGAAGCTCCTAGGCTGTTTAGGAAGCTCTGGAAGACTTGAGGAAACCAGAAGCTCGTTCTGGTTTCCATAGTGATGAGGCTGACGATCTGCTGAAGTAGCCGGCAGTAGAAGGCAGGAAAACTTGCTGTCGGTGCTGTAGTTCAGGGGGAGGGCTGTGCAGGGAGCACAGGAGAGGAGGGGCGGCTCTCACTGCTCCCTGAGAGTGGTGAAGCTCTGGAGGTGGCCGGAGCTTCTCACTGCAGCGAGCAGAGACACGGGACGGGTTTTTCGGCCGGTTTTTCAGCCGGTTTGCGATTTTGCAGACCGCCTGAAAAACCGGCCGAAAATTAGCACAATTGTGCTCTATGGAAAACCTGTGCAGCAGTCCCCACTGCACGGCGGTCCGGCAGCAAAACATTGAGAAAGCACCATCTTGCATCCGGTTTTCGGACAGAATCTGTGCTTCTCAATGGGAGGGGGGAGGGCTCTTCTCCACTCATCGCGGAGAAAAGCCGTCCCCCCCCACGGCCATGGGGACGGGCGCAAAACAGGACAAATACCGGCCAGTTTGTCCTATGCCGTGGGGATGCGCCCTTAGGAGACTAAACATTCGGGGCAGAAGGCTTTACATCCGGGGCTTCTGCCCCGAATGATACTGCCTAGCGACGCCCTTGACCTCAGCATATATTTGCATATAGTTGTTCTGTTTTTACCTGGGTAGTGACTGCATTCAGGGTTAATATATACTTAGTCTGTGTCATCAGTTCATTAGTTATCTCCTAGTCTTTATCTCAGTGAGTCGTTCGCACTGAATTCTGGCAAGCACTGAAGAGTTAGAACACAGAGTGTATGATCTTTCAGCTTCAGTTCAAAGCACCTATTAAGGGGGGCTTGCCCAGCGGCTGGCAGACATTTTATCCTCTCGTCTCTGTGGTGTACTGCAAAATTATAGCACTCAGCCTAAAAGATTAGGTTCTGTAATATGATGGAAAGTCTACGTGCTATATTTTCATCTAAAGCGGACAACAAAAGTTATGTCACTCCAGCTGAACTCGTCTCGAAAAGAGAAGGAAAGAAATATGTTTCAGACTTTAAAAGGTTAATGAAGCTTTGTGACATGCCTAAAAAAGGGAGATTACAAGCTGGTTTATGGGAGTTGGCACTAAGAAATTGCAAAGGGAGTTTACAAGATAGCGGGCTTTTGTCAGCCGCAAATGCTTGGCACAGAACAGCGTGTTCAATTGCGAAGGATAATTATGTTGAAATTGCTTGTAAAAATAAGAAGGGTTTGACGACTGCATACATGTATTGTATAGGGAGTGAACTGCCGCCATCACAAAATGGCGATTTTCAATGTTGGCAATGTCCCAATTGTCGTCATCAAAATTCCATTGACGCTGAGAATTGCGTAGATTGTGGGAGGGAACGTCCAACACTAATCCCACCTTGTATTATCTCACCTCCGGCAACTCATAGTATTCTTCCATCAGCTCTGGTGCCAGAACCTCCCATTGCTTCCGGTAGCCAATTTATTGAAGTCCTTACACCCTCCACATCTGTAAATGCAACACCAAACCCTGCCCCTTCCACTGCCGGTGGTCATATTTGTAGTCCCAAACAATCCAAACAACCCAGAAGTTCTGGGTTAAAGTTGGACAGTGGCCATCTTGTTACATCTGGTAACATTACTCCCACCTCTCCTCCCGGCTCCTGAGACTGTACTGTACAATCAACCAGCACCAGGATCCCCGGGCCCTCAACCTACCAACTCATATCAACCTAATGGTTCACAAAACTTCCAACGCACACCTCCTGGTGGGCAAGGCCGAATTCAAAAAACTTGTTTTTATTGCAACCGATCTGGACATATGAGGCAGTGCTGCATTATAGCTCATGATGACACCAGGAACTTTTCTACTAACGGTCAACCAATACCGTCATACCTTCAAGCATACAATCAAACCGAAACTCAATATCAAGCTTATGAACCGCAACCGACAAGATTCAATCAACAAACACAACAGAGACCTCAGTCCTACAATAATAATCCATTCATTGGACCTCAATTTACCAATCTTAAACATAGTCAGTACCAACAAGCATATCCTCAAGATGCATCTTATCCGCCTTTCCAACCTTAGGACACTTCTTATCGTCCTCATCCATAGGATTCCGGCAAGCCTGTGTCTACCGTTTTTCTCAATGCTTTAGAGAACACCACTGTTAGTCATTCTGGACCCGTGTTGACCGTCAATCTTCAAATTAACGGCCACCATCTTCCTTTCCTTGTAGACACTGGTGCAGCCAGATCGGTTCTGAAAACTTCTGACATTCCACCGGACGTCATACTTTCTCCTGATTACATTTCATGCGTTGGAGTGGATGGACGACCAACCCAGATTCGCTTGACCTACTCTGTACCAGTTGGACAACAAGGACTGCTGTCCAGAATACTTGTCTCTCCTACTTGCCCAACTAATCTCCTTGGGGCCGACCTTCTGCAGAAAATGAATACTACTATCAGATATGATCCTTCTGGAATATATTTGGATTTTGACGCTCCTATATCGCATGAAGTCACCTGCGCTCTTTAAGCAGTTCCTACTCTCCTTATGCTTTCTCAACATCCAACATCAATCCATCCAACTTGAACTTTTGACACAAGTTTCTCCTGAAGTATGGTCTAAAGGTCCTAATGACGTCGGCCTTCTCCCGGTCTCACCTGTACATGTCTTCTTGAAAGAAGGTGCTACCCCGCCTTGCTTGCCTCAATATCCCTTACAACATGATCAATAACTATCTCTGGAATCACAAATCACAGCCTTCCTGAATAATGGGGTGCTAATCCGCTGCATTCTGGTGTTTTGGCCCAAAAACATGGATACTGTATGAAACCTCTTGGATACTACTCTTGCAAATTAGATCCTGTTGCACAGACTGCCCTACTTGCCTCAGAGCTGTTATTGCCGCAAAAGTCATCCTGGATAAGACTCAAGACATCATATTGGGTCATCCTGTCACTATCTTGGCTCCTCATGATCTTCAAGGGATCCTAAAACAATCCCAACAATCTTATCTCGCTAACAGTGTCATCTCCATATACAATGCTCATTACTGATGCCTGAGAATGTCACCTTGAAGAGATGTACTACTCTCAACCAAGCCACTCTGCTTCCTCTGATGAAGATGAAGATCAGTCTACCACAGATGAAGACCAGACTGCTGTGGATGAACCTCTTCATGACTGCCTTGAACAAATGGAGGCTGAAACCTCCCATCTTCCTACTGTCTCTACATCCAAGTTGGAGAACCCAGACTATGTCTTCTTCACAGATGGATCTAGATATGTGGATGATCAAGGACGATTCCATACAGGATTTGCTGTGGTTACCTTGCAAGAAACCGTGAAGGCTGCATCTTTACCTTCGAGAATGTCATCCCATGAAGCAGAACTCTGGGCGGTAACGGAAGCTTGTAAGCTCACTGAAGGGAAGACTGTGAACATATTACCCACTCAGCCTACGTGTAGGAGTACCCCATGACTTTGGCCAAAGTGGGCCCGGAAAGGTTTCCAGACAGCTAGGGGGAACGCCATCAAGAATCAAAAACCCTTTTCAGATTTTGATGCATGCTCCCCAATTGCCAGCTAAAGTGGCCTTTTTAAAAAGGGCAAAAAGCCAGGAAGAATAGAGCAGGGGAAAGCAAAAAGGCAACCAAGAGGGGGACTTAGCTGAAAGGGGCCGCAGCTTTTCCAGAGATTCGAGGGAAAGCAGGAGGGCTGTATATGTGCGACCGGCAGAGAAGAAGAAACAAGAAGAAAGAAGGAGAAGGTGAGAAGAAAGAAGGAAAGAAGAAGGTGAGAAGAAGAAAGTAGAAGAAGGAAAGAAGAGAGAAGATGAAGAAGAAAAGAGTCAAGGACAAGGTGCACTGAATCCAGGCGTTAACTATGCTAGAAGTTGTGAAATATGCACTTTGAAACCCCGGGGGGGACTGATGCAACACAAAGAAGCTTTGGGCTAAACCATATATCCTTTCCAGGAATCCAGATTAACCAATTGAATTTTCCCCAAGAGTGGAAAAAAAAATTTTGTTTAGTGGTGGGAATATTTTCTCAGGATGGCTGAAGCCTACCCAGTTACCAACTGACTGCCAGAACCCCCTTTTGGGGAAAATTATGATAAATTTGGGTTTGGGAGATTGGGATCCCGAGGTTTTTGGGATCTGCCCAAAGGACCTCCCCTTCATTGAGAAGTAACAGAGATTTTTGGAAAATAGTAGGAGCTGACCTTGGTGAATTTCCCTACCTCCGAATCCAGGGGGGGAAAGTGGAAAATGAAGCCATCTGAGAACAAAATTCTGAAAGTAGTAAAGAAACATCTCTTCCCTGGCCCCCATGGTCTCACTCCCCTTATGAATATTATTCTCGGGCCCCCCCAGATTAGGAGGTTTCACCCAACTTTGAGTGCAGGGAATGATGCCTTGTAAAATTGTTATAAGTCTTAAAAAGAATTGAAAATAACCCTGCTAAAATGTTCTCCTAAATTCAGATCCTAAACTCTGACCAAAGCCCCCACAAGCTAAAACCGGGGGATTCGGTGGGTGAAGAAAAAATTTTAGAGATTCTCTGGAGCCCAGATTCAAAGGCCATACAAAGTTCCCCTGGTGTCCCAACCTCGGGAAAAACTTGAAGGGAAGGGCCCGTGGGTGCAGCTTCACATTGCAGGAAATGGGGCCCAAACCCAGTCATCATGATCACTCCTCTGTCTTTCCCTACATCTGTTTTTTGGGGGTTTTGGTAGGAGCCAAGAGGTGAAATCACCAAACGAAAGGGGGGTGATTTTTTTTTGGGATAATTCCCCCAGTACACAAGAGAAACCCTTTTAATTTTTGGTTTTGCGATATTCCCCAAATTTGCGTTCATAACGATGATGCCCATCTGAACCGATGGGGAAAACACATTTACTGACTCATGTGCGGGTGGGGACACAATACATATGTGTGACTGATGACTATTGGGGTACTAAGGTGTTCCCTGGAGGGCAAGGAGGGAACCCCGGACCGATTGGGGTATGCCCCAAAACCACACTAAAAAGAAAGACAAAAATGGTAGAGCTTACTTGCTGATTGACTTTATTTAAACCCCTGTGTGATGGTAAAGGGAACCAATTTGGGTTTTAAATTAGACAATCCCAGCCAAAGATGAGGGGGTTTTTGTCTGGGTCTTGGGGGGGGTGATGGAAGCTATCCACCAAATTTTAAAAAAAATGACATGGTAGATCCCCAGAATGGAGGGACAAGAGACCCAGTCACTGAAAACAAAGATGGTGAAAGTTTTCCCGGCCCAAAAAGTTAAAGAAAAGTAGCCATTTCAACCCACATTAGAGGATATTTTTGCAAAAGGGAAATGGATAATGATTTGAAAATTCTGGGTCAATGGTGAAATATTCTGTGCCCAGCACAATAAAAACTGATTGCTATGTATGTTCTAGTGCCCGGCCCCTTCTTTGGGGCGTCCCCTTTCATTAGACCAGCCTCAGAAAAATGCTTCCCCAGTTTTTTTACCAAAAAGTCAACTTCTGATTACCTGGACGTGGAAGGTAAAACACCCTTGATAACACAGAGACCTACCCAAGCTCGGGAATTACTTATATCCGGGAATTACACCCGTTTTTTTTAGGAGGGAGGTGGTAGAGACTTGGGTGAAATTTAAAACCCGGATACTATGGTATCCCAAACAACAACTCATAAACAGGTTCAATCTTTTGATGTCTTTTGGATTGTGGTGACATGAAAAAACGATCCAAAAAATTTAAAGGCATGGTGGGGAATGGCCCTAGCAAAGGCTATAATGCCCCTTTCACATATTGTCATGGAAGAAGCGAGGGGAGATAGCCCCACCCCAAACAGAATTGGAGATCAGTGGCCCACAGCCAATGGCAGTTATGACCCACATTATTTTTGTATGCCACAGGTCAACCGAGGGGTGCCTGATGAATTTAAAAATGGGATCAGGTAAAGGAGGTTTTGAGTAATCTAAAAACCCAAAAAAAACAAAAAAAACAATAAGAATGTGGAATGGAAAAAATATTTACTATAACCAAAAGGGTTATTAATGACACTCGGGTGCCTACAAGGTTTTAAAATAGAATGGTCTGGACTGGTCCCAGCAGAGAAGGGGGGGTTTGAGGATGATCCTGACTTGTGTTGTACGTACATCCCCTAAAAAATAAAGGCCAAACGGGAGGTGACCCTTTGCCATTAAAAAGGGTTTGGGTGATCTTTCTGGAGATGAAAAAGGAACCGGGAATTAAGGACCCATGGGGTCATATTTTTCCCGGATAGGGTGGCAGAGGTGGTTTTGCCCAAGCAGGGAAAGGTATTGGGGTAGTGTTCTTTGTCCTGATATAGTATGATGTGTGTCATTTTGCATCGAAAATGTTCTCCTAAAAGGGGTAGATCGGTGGTAGCTGTGCCGCTTACTTGGGGGAGGATGGTTCACCGCAGGAAAAAAATTCATTTCCAGTGTTCCCCCCTGAGAACAAAATTTTTCACACGGGGGCTTCGATGACCAAAGACTAAAATTGACCCACAAGGGGGATTGTGAGAGCAAGGTGTGAGGGTTTTTTTAGGGGGGACCATTCTTTTTTTCCCCGCCTAGAACTTCGTCAGCTTTATCCCTCCCGCTTAGGAAGGGCTTCGTGTTTAGAGCAGCAGTGCGGGGGGAGAAAAAGCTCGTATCCCTTGACCCCACCTCAGGCAGGGACCAAATTAGCTACTTCAAAAGTCATAGGGACCGTTAGGGACCCCTCTCCCCATCCTTACCTAGTGACAGGGAGGAAGCGGATTGAACAGATTCTAATGTTTTTAGGGGGGACTGTCAAGTTGATGTTTTGGGAAAATAACATTGAAATCAGTTCTATCATCATATATTTAGCAAGTTCACCAGGTATTGTGTTCTAACTGTTCTTTATTTGCCTTTATTGCAGATATTTTCTACACAGCTTTCCTTGAAACACATGCATTGCTTGTTTACAGCAAGAGAATCAAGGCCTCCTTCCTCCCTCGGACGATACAGAGGAAAGTTCAGGAATGTGTCTTATCAGCTAATGCCTAATACGTAGATGCAAATTATAACCAGTCTCTTAGCAACTGCCAATTAACCAATCATATAGTGATAGAATAGTCATGTGATTAAAAAGTTCTATTGGACTGTAACTCATTGTGATTAAATCAGATTTATGCCCCAAACTCAAACGGTGTGGTGTGTATCTCTCGAGCTGTGGACAGCTGTAATAATATTATAATTCTGACGGAGACATATGATTGGTTGAGTAGAGAGAAAAGATACTTCTAACCCTAATTTATCATCCTGACAAAAGCACATGCTGGCTGCAACTAACAGCTGGCACCCGCCATGTATGGAGCGGCTTCAGGGACTGAGCCAATGCCATACATCATTGTGCCCCCTCTCTGACAAGCAGAGGTGGATGCCTGTAGGTAATTATCTACCTCTGCTTGAATGTTTTCCTGGCCATAGTGCTGGAACCAGCAAGACCACTGTTTTTTTACTGCCAGCGTTCCCTGGACTAGAATAGACTGATGGTAGAAACATAGTTGATGTCTCATTTAAAGAAACACTCCGAGAGATAGTTGGTGTCTCTCTTGTCTGGCCAACTCCTGGGGTCTCTCTCCGGGGTGTCAGTAAATCGTAAGGGAACATCCACACGTCAAAGCACAAAATACTCATCAGATTCTGAATCGTAAAACCGCGTTGTTGAACAAGTATTTGAAGAGTATTTTACAGAAGAATCCGAGGACTTTTAACTCGGTTTTTGTTTTTTGGTGTGAATTTCAGATTTGGTTTTTCATCATTTTTTGCATCATTGAGCGCTATTGAGTTTCTGGACACGGATCCGCGCCAATAAATGCACAAAAAAGCTTTTTGGCCATTGACTTCAATAGCGAATCCTAAGTAAAATATGATGGATTATTGAGCATGTTCTACAGTATGTTTTTGGAAAAAAGTCCGGTTTTGAAATCCACCTTAGAAAATCCGAGTTAGGTGGATTACAATTCGGATTTTCAATTGAGGTCTATGGGGATGGTTTATAATGTTTTTTTTTGCAAATTCGCATGGCTTTCCGTCTAGAGAGGAGTGTGGACGGACCATAACATGACACATGGAAACAGGGTTGGATTGTAAATACTGTATAATCGTCCAGCGTCTCCATACCATACCTTAGCACAGAGGAGGATGTCAAGGAAGTCCAGGTGCCTCTTCTTCTGGATCTTCTCCAGCTCTGTAGCTTCCTTGAGGGATTGTTTCCTCTCTTGAATGACTTTATCTACATATAAGAAAAGTATAATTGGTAAAAAGCAGCCCCAACGCTTCTTCCCCTTTCTAAATTAAGAATGCAACAAGCCACCATATTGGGTCAGTCCTCACCCATCACAAAAGCCTGCGGGAAAAGTAGATTCGGGCATCAGCATCTGCAAACAAGGAGACTTCTTTTACTCTCAGTCGATCGGAGGTGTACAAAAGGGCAACACTGGTTTAATATGACCTTATTCAAGCCTGCGTTGCCCTTTTGTACACCTCTAATGGACTGAGAGTAAAAGAGGTCTCCTTGTTTGAAGATGCTGACGCCTGACTCAGTACACGGACAATATCTGGAGCTTACCTAACCCCTTTCTGGTCATAATAATATGGCTCTTTGTTTTTTCCTCCCCACCTTTCAAGAGCCATAACTTTGTTTTTTTCCATCTACAAAGATATCTTAGGACTTTTATTTTGCAGGACAAGACGTACTTTTTAATGATGTCGTGGACCATACCATAGACTAAACTGGGAACCTGCAAAAAAATAAAAAATACTAGTGGGGCGAAATGTGAAAAAAAAACATTCTTGCCCCATGTTTGCAGGGTTTTGTTTTTGCAGCGTTCACTCCTTAGTATAAATAATGTATTATCTGTATTCTGCAAGTTGGTACGATTCCGGTGACACCGAATATGTAGGGTTTTCTTATGTTTTAAGTCCTGCAAAATAAAATTTCTATGTCTTACATTTGCACAGAGCGCCATTTTCTATGATTGATAACTTTTTTGTTCTTCCACCTATAGACCTGAGTGAAGCATTCTTTTTATTGCTACCATTTTGGGATGCACGTAACTTTTTTTTTATCACTTTTTATTCCAATTTCTAGTAGAAATTATTATTATTACTTTTAGAGCACCATTATTTCCAGGGCGCTGTGCATTCGAGGGGGGGGGGGTTACATAGATAACATAGGTCAGACAAAGTACAATGTTGACGATAAATGACTAACAACTGGGGGCCCTGCCCCTGAAAGGGTT